>KN838818.1:1078-51734 GCA_000827195.1 Laccaria amethystina LaAM-08-1
ACAAGACCTCGGGGATGGTCCTGTTGCTTCATACATATTATATGTAAACATGTGCTGACCAGCTGAGTTGACATTGAATCCTTCAGCTGCGATGGAGATGGTTCCTGATCTGAAAAGTGGGTGGGACAAGACATTCAGGATGTTCTTCCTGCTACATAATCATCACGTCTGAACATGTGCTAGCTAGCTAACCTAACATTAAATCTTTCAGCTGGTATAGAGCTGGCTCCATATCTAACTTGTGTGAGTCAACATATGTTCCCAATGAAATCAGAAAACGTGACTGCTAGGTGTTGCACATTTGGCGGTGTAGGTCAGATTCGCACATCCAATGGTTGCGTAGATGATTGACAGGGCATCGTCATAGTCCGTATCGAAGCTCAATGTCTTTCGACGAGCCCCTTCACTGGAAATACTTGGAATAAGAAGTACCACCTCTATGAAATCACTCGATGAGTTCCTTTCTTTCAGCTCGGAAAAGGATACTCACTCTCACTAGGCTCTACACTTGTTTCAAGCGAAGCAGGAGGTTGGTCACCTCTTGCTTGCTTCCGAGCTTTCTTTGATGGACGTGGTTTCTCAACGATTTCAACCCCTTCCTCGTCGTCATCCTCCCCAACCTCTTCCTCCCCCTCGTTGAGTATTTCATTAGGAACCTCACCCCAACCACGCTTGCGAGAATTGTTGAGAGCATGCAGGTGCTCAAGGCTGACCTCCTCATCCTCATCCTCGTCGAATCTACCACCAACCACTTCTTCAATTGCCCTCCTGACAGCTTCCTTTGTAGGGGGACGAGGTGTTATGACAATTTCCTCTTCCCCCTCTTGTGTAGGGGTCGATGGGAGAGGCTCGTTTTGGGGAAGTGGCCCATCCCGTGAGTGTGTTTCAACTTGCTGTGGGGTCGATGGAGGATTATATACAGAGCCTGAGACATTGCTGACAGGCTCTAAGGCCCGACCATTGTCGAGAGGAGGAGGGAGCCCACCGCGAAGCGAGGAGAAGAGCGGAATAGTGATCTTCAGGCCTGTGCTTGAAGTGTTGGTGGGCTCGGGTGTTCCGTGAGAAGCAGTGCCACGGCCACGACCACGACCGCATTTACGTCCAGTGCCGCGCGCCATAGTTTTGGGTAGAGTGGAGGCGAGCGGCGGCAGAATCAATATGTAAGGAGTTGAGGGCTGCCAGACTGTATTCTACGTAGAAATTTGTCGTAGAAATAACCTTCCGATTCTCTTATCCTGGCTACCAAATTTTCACTTCCAGACACGGAATCCAAATCCGCGTCGAATGAATCTATTTTCAAGCTAAACAGATGACATTTGAGTGTGCTACGTTGAGAATACTACGGAGCTCTATAAAGTTGTTTGTTTGGACCAAAAAAAAAAAAAAAAAAACGGCCCGCGCCCTATGTTCCGCACATGGCTGTAAGGTATCTAAACTTCACATCAGCCTGGTCTTCCAGCGGCCCTTCTACATGTCAAAGACCATGCAACAACTTCTTGCACTTTCCCATTTTCCGCGGGTTTGTCCGTGATGCGCACACGTACGCTGGGGGATGATGGGAACCCGCACCAAAACTTCACACTCGCCTCTTCAAATAAATTCAAAAAGAAGTAACCAATGTTTGCAATTGAACTTGAAGCCCGAGGTCGAAATTATCATTACCCTGATAACAAGCTTTAATCAGCATTCGAAGTACATTACACCAAAACCAAAAAACAACTCACTGGATGTCTGATACTCCTGGGCTCTGCGAGTTTTTGCTCCGGCTTCTGGATGAGATGAAAGCTTGACAGTCGCATTAGTGGTATACACATCACATAATGTACATCACAGAAATATCGAGAATGACCCACAGCCGCTAAAGGCGCTTCACGATCAAGGGCGCTTATGCCCCCTGACTGACCTCTTGATGTACGGGACAACCAAAATCCCGAGACGCCATTCAATCTCCTTGTTCGGCACCAGCTCAAATGAGAATTGAGGCAGGAGGACCGATAAGATTAGTTCTGTGGTTAAATTGATGACACTTAGTTCGGCTATTTAACAAAGGGAAGGCAAGGAATGCGACTGACTTATCTGCAAAACTGCAAACTTCATTCCACTGAAGGCACAGGGTCAGAAAGCCATCTGCTGAGAAAAGATAAATCCACTGGTACGTACGGGCAAGCCCTAGCACCTGCCAAGAACGTCATCCTAGAAAGGCCGAAACTTTCTGTCAACCCACACCCCCATGGAACCCAAACAAAGGCAACCCACGTATTCGAGAAAATGCCTGGCATCTTAACACTATCCTTCGTGGCCTCCAACACCGCCTTCCCAATGAGCTCATGCACGTCGGGCCCCCAGATCGCCTTGGACCGGTTGGCGGCGACTAGGCCGACATAGATGTGTGTTCCCTTTGTGATGAAGAGTTCATTTGTGACAGCCCCGGTGGAAGGGTCGCGAATGGGGAAGTGTAGCGGCACGACGGTGTCTTCTTTTGTTCTGAGAAAGGGGAAGGAATTAGAGGCAGGCAGGGAAGGCGGCAAGGAAGGCTTACTGTCCAGATGAATGTGATAGGAGCGAAGAGCCGCAGGACCTCTCTGCGGACGCCATCCAGAATGGGGAGATCGTTGAGTTCCCTGTAGTTTAGCCCTTCTCCATCCTTAGCCTTGGGAGCGCATCGTCAATACGTTTCAGACGCGGATAACAAGAAGAATGGGGTGCTCACGGCAGGAGCGTCGAGAATCTCTTTACGGAGACGCGCCTGCAAGTCAGGGTTCTCCGCCATCATGCACATAAGCCGGGTGAGGGAACCGGCCGTTGTGTCTTGGCCTGCGAGGACGACGCCGCTCCAGGAAAGAGCGTTAGACACTCGTATATGAACGGAAAAGAATCTCTGGGAGCGGACGAACCTAATGTTGGCAATGACAGACTCATCAGACATTCTATCGTATTCGTCTGCTGCTTGGTTGGCTTAGACTGTAAGGTGTGGGGAAAGGGGGACATATTGTGTGGGGAAGAATGGAAAACGTAAATTGCACAGAAAAAACCCACTGAGCAGAGTAGCAACATCTTTCCTAACCGAGGCTGTTTTCTCCAGTTCAGCGACTCCGCCTTCCTCAAGGATGCGTTTCTTTTCGTTGAACAAATTCACACAGATGGGGTGCATAACATCGACACCCCATTTTAGCTGATGGCGCGTCACCTAAGTTCAGGGATGAAAAGTGAAAGGGGTGAACTACAGACCTTCCTTGCAGCTGGCCATGGGACGTAATCGACCAGAGACGCCGACCATCGGCCTAACCACACAGGCTCCATCTTGCGCCACAATTCGAGGTAAGGGAGGACGAAGAAAATCCGGCCGACCATGGGTCTTTTCAAGTTAGAGAGCTAGAATGACATGATGGAGAGAGAGACGTACAGAACAGTCTGCAATGCTTCGTGAAAGTCGTTCTTTTCATTAAATGAATTAAAGCTCGTCCCAAGCCCGCCTCGAGCAATGAGCTCGAGCGCAGCGCTGGACATGTAGTGTAGGAGGCCAATGACCCTCCCGTTGTTGGAGCTGGGAGTGGAGCCGATTTCTTGAGTGAGTTTGTCCTCGAGTTGGTAGGGTGGCGTTGGAAATGGAGGGCAAGGTAGAAGGGGAAAGGGAGAGCTCACCTCGTGTGCAATCTTGTAGAACAATGGAGAGAGCTTGGATATGAATGCGGCTGTGAAGACGGGGTTGATGAGGAGGCGTTGTTTTCTGTGTTCAGACCCTACCGGAGCGGTGTGAGTGACAAGTTGGTAGACAAAATCGATCAAGGGGAACTAACCAGTTACACAGGTGATCCCATCGCCATGGTGAATAATGCCAAAGAGACTAAGCAGAAATTCAATCAATGAGTTCTTGAATGTATTGAGAGGTAGGAGAGAATGACACCCGGAAAACTCCACGGATTCCTCAAAGATGTTTACATTGCGAACTACTATAAAGTGCAGCACAACCGGGTCTGTGATGTACAGTGCGTCGGGTTGGAACTGTCGTTCATCAGTTTGAAACGGTTCATGCCAGAGAAGACGAGGGGGAATGAGCACCAAACATGCCCCCTTGAGTCTAACGACATGCCCGTACTTTTCCGTCGTATAGTGGTAATCAGCGACCGAGGTCTCCGCGCGCAAGTCCGGTAAGTACCCTATAATAAGTAAGTAAAGGAAAGTAGACCCTAATCAACACATCTCAAACTCACCAAGTTGGTAGTAGTGGGTAAATGGTCGTACAAGCCTCTTTTATGGGTACCCCTCGCGTATACGGCAATGGCCAAGCCTATGGCGACGAAACATGCTGTAAGTGGGCTGGGGAGGTATCCCACTTATTCTTGGGTGTCGGGTGTGGTTCTGTGAAACGAAGAAGGGTGAAGGTAAACTGGGAGGGCTAGCGTTTACATGGCCAGTGGGTGCATTAAGGTATCAAGCTCAAGTCCGATTCGCACCTATGACAGTGGGGGGATGACACCGTGGGGTGGTGTAGTGGTTATCTTAAAGATGAACCAACTGACTCCCGAGAACCTTTTCGTGAATTCGAAACAGGCCTCCCTTTGAACGCGTTTTTTACCCATATGATGAAGGCCGTGGTTCGAGGAGAATGATGTATACAATGCTGAGTGGTGGTTGTAAATACTATGTAAATGTAAATAATATCGTACTATGAATAAGGAAAAGAGTGGACAGGTGGGGGAGTCATGGATGTGCATCGAATGAAATAAAGCAGGCAAACAAACTTCAATCCTCAAGCTCAAGAGCCTCTTTGCACTTCCTTAAAACCCACCCATACCACCCATACCCCCCATTCCACCACCGCCCATCCCACCTGCAGGCCCCTTCTCCTCCTCACTCTCAACAACGCACACCTCGCTCGTCGTCAACAGACTCGCCACCCCACTCGCATCCACAAGCGCAGTCCTAACAACCTTCAGCGGATCCACAATCCCCGCCTTGATCATATCAACGTACTCCCCCTTCGCAGCGTCGTACCCCCACGCAAACTGATCAGCAGCCCCGTAGGTCTTCAGCAGCGTCCCAACGATAACGCTCGCTTCTTCACCGGCGTTGGTGAGGATGGTGCGAGCGGGGCTGGCCAGTGCCCGACGAATGATGGCCACACCCAATTCTTGATCAAAGTTGACTGTAGAGATGGGTTTGGCGTCAGCTGAAACGGGGGAGCTGGCTGATCCAGCTGCCGGAGAGCTCGTAGCGAGCTGGAGGGAGGCTTTGAGGAGCGCTACGCCCCCGCCGGGGAGAATACCTTCCTCCACGGCGGCGCGGGTTGCGTTGAGCGCATCGTCGTACCTGTCCTTCTTCTCGCCTACTTCGACTTCGGACGCTCCCCCCACTTTGATGACGGCTACGCCCCCGCTGAGCTTAGCCAATCGTTCTTGGAGCTTGCTCCTGTCAAAGTCTGAAGTGGTAGGGTCCGCAACGAGGGAGCGGATCTGCTCGCATCGGGCTTGGATGGCGTCTTTTGAGCCCTCGCCGTTGAGGACGATGGTGTCCTCTTTGGTGATGCTGATGGAGCCGGTGGAGCCGAGCATGTCGACGGTCGCGCGCTCGAGTTTGATGTCGAGCTCGTCGGTGAAGACGGTGCCTCCTGTGAGGATGGCGAGGTCTCCGAGGATGGACTTGCGATTGTCTCCGAAACCGGGGGCTTTGACGGCTGCGACTTGGAGTTGGCCACGGAGCTTGTTGAGGATGCATGCTGCCAGAGCCTCGCCGTCAATGTCCTCTGCGATGATCACGAGGGGACGACGGGCTTGGGCTGCTGCTTCGAGTGAGGGGAGGATATCCTGGAGCAGAGAAATCTTCTTCTCGCTGAGGAGGATGTACGGTTTCTCAAACTCGACTTTTTGCGATTTAACGTCCGTGACAAAGTACGGGGAGATGAAACCGCGGTCGAAGCGCATGCCTTCGGTGATTTCAATCTCGTCCTCGATTGTGCGGCCCTCCTTGACGGTGATGACACCTTCCTTGCCGACTTTTTCCATAGCCTGCGCAATGAGGTTGCCGACGTGGGTGTCGCCATTTGCAGAGATGGTGGCGACTTGGGCAATCTCTGCAGTGGTGGTGATGGTCTTTGTGTTGGCAGAGAGGAACTCAACGACGCGGTCGACGGCTGCCTGGGAACCGCGGCGGAGGTCCATGGGGTTGCAACCTGCCGCGACATTCTTCACGCCCTCGGAGTAGATGGCGCGAGCGAGGACGGTGGCTGTTGTTGTTCCGTCACCTGCTATTTCGTTTGTCTTTTGCGCAACGTCTTGGACGAGGCTAGAGGGAATGTGAGATGGGGGGGGAAGAAGAGGACGAGGAGAAGGGTAGTTACCGAGCACCAAGGTTCTCAAACTTGTCTTTCAAGGTGATAGATTTTGCGACAGTAACACCGTCTACGAAACATGTGTGAGTTGAAAGTTTGGAAGAGAGGTGACGTGTCACGGCAAGCCTTACCTTTTGTGATTTTGGGGCCACCAAACGACTGTTCGATGATGACGTTGCGACCTATAGAAAAAGAGTGTTTAGGGAGGGAAAGGTATGAGTAATAGTGATGTTGAGCGCACCCTTTGGACCAAGGGTGACGCTGACGGCATTGGCAAGGACGTCGACACCCTTGAGAATGCTGGCTCTGCCCTCGTTCGAGAACTTGATCTCCTTGTGGGCACCACGAGCTAACGTGGGCTTGGCTTTGACAGCTGCACGGCGGAGAGACCTGGATGAAGTGGTCGACAGACGATGCATTGTGATGGTGGTAAAGAAACAAAAGGTTCTGGAAATTTCACCACCCAAGCTCTGAAATTTTTTATCCCCGGTCACATGATGTGGCACTTATGTCTCGCCCGCTAAAACGCCGCAAGAGCTCGGTTCACCTTCCAAACGCGCCAAGAGAAAGGCGGCGGAGAGTTTGCGTGCGCTGTTGCAGAGTCCTAAAAGTTTGCTTACGACGGCAAATATCTCGGTATATAACAATTCATTTTGAGCTGGTGCCAATTGAGTGTGCTACGTTGAGAATACTTACTACGGAGGCCTATCAACTACCATAAAAATAAAAATAAAAAACGCGTCGCGCCCTATGTTCCGCAAGCAATATCCGGTCGCCATCATTATCGGTTACCACTCCCATGCTATGTAAACAAGAGGTCTTTCAAATTCTTCGTCACTTTCGTCAAAATCCGTGCTAAAGTCAGCGCTTTGACAAGAATGAACACGGGAAATGTTCTCCTCTACAGCCGCGTTCATTTCGTCCCATAGATCGTTCTCAAGTGCTTCGAGAACAGTGACATCAACTCCCACTGGGGGAGGAGTCCAAGAGAATAAAACCCCATGTGAGCCGGGCAACTTGATATCACCAAGAAGGCTACCGAGCCTGTCACAGCACCAACAGCACTTTTTTACCAACTGCGATGGCTTTCTCAGATGTCGCCTGTATCCAAGGATTTTATTATGTAGATGTGTGGACAACAACAAACAACATACCGGTTCAATGAGTTCTTTGAGAACACGAAGACTGAGGTCCTCAATCTGATCCCCATGATTGACGGAAGGTGAGCCAGGGGAGAAATATGTAAGAAGCCCCATAAGCGTCGCTTCTGCGTGAGTGGTACCAGTGAACTTCTTCTTTGTGTGGTTTTCCCTAATAATATTCTCAACAGAGATGCGGGCTTCAGACGACGAAGCGGGTCGTCTACGAAAGAATTCCTCAATGACCTCCCCATAGGTCATCAGATCGGGCTGGCTCGAGGCAACCTCTACTAAGCCGACACGCAGAGTTTGGGCGACGCGTCGACATTTTTTATCCAATAGACTTTTTGCGGCGGCATGCCATGCGACGATGGCCTGTAGGTGGCGAAGGACTTGTTGCCCCTCACTTTCGTAGAACTCTCCCCGCATATCGGCAAGTTCATCTCAAAGCGGCCCCTTTCAGTTTATTTCAGAGAATGAATGTAACCAAACTCACCGGCAGATTCGGCACCATCTGCATTTTTGCGGGTAAACCCATGAGATGAGGGAGGGAGGGAAAGACGATGAAATTTACGTACCGCCCACATTCCATACCTCACGGAGGCTGAACGCATTTGCCAGTGACGTCTTGGTTAAAAGGGTCCTTACGACATCCTCCTTCCAATGCACGTACGCACACAGACAATAACACCAAGCCTGAATTTTTTTTAGCTCCCGGGTCTCTTCATCAATCAGCGTCTTTTCTCGTGCTGACTTCATTGAGTCTATTGCGAGTTCCAGCTGCCTGAGGATAGTCGCGAGAAGCCGGGCCCAGCTTTGCAAGGTGGCAGTTGAGAACTCCCATGTCGCCCGTGTAGCTCTATCGTTCTCTCGTTCATTCCGTCAAATGTATTGGGGGGGAGGGCTTGAAGTACCCATTTTGGACGTTCAATCCACCGAACATCGTCGAGTTCTTGACTGAGAGGAGTCCACTCGTGAATCTTCTGGCTCACACTCACATCCCAGCATCCCTTGTCTTGAGATACGCGTTTGGACAACTTCTGGAAACAGCGGGCGACGATGAAGAGGCAGAACGAATTGAATTGGCCCTTGATATTTGGATCATACGAGTCAATGGCAGCCCAAACGTCGGCGGTGTGCTGGGGGAGCTTAGAGTTCTTGTCCCTTTAGACGGTTAGGATCACACAGAGGGAGATGGTTCAACAGACGTGCCACCACCTCCTCAAATGGCCCAGTTGACTTTGTAATCTCTTTCACTCCAAATTCGGAGCCAAAAGGATTTTGGGTCACGACCAAGGTCGGTAACTCTTCATTAGTCAAGCTAGTACCAGTAACAGCGATAGCATCTGCATCATCACAAGTAAGGAGGGTAGCCAAGTGACGCAGAAAAGTTGGGACCTGACTCCCAAAGTTGCTGGTAGGGGAATGTTGCGTATTCATATTCTGAAGAATGGATGTAAGCGTCTGGATGCGTCGCTCGACGACGTCGTATGCTGCGTTTGGAGAGGTCTGCATAAGGGTTCAAAGACATTCCTGCTCGATGCAAAACCCTAGACACCTCTGCGAAATTTCTTGACTCCTCACTTTGCCATGGTATTACGTTAGCAAATGGTGAATCTACTATGTCTGAACGACCACGACGAACGACGAGGGCACCAGCTAAAACGCCTCTAGAGCTCAATACGCCTTCCAAACGGGCCAAGAGAAAGGCGGTGGAGGTAGTAGATCCAGCGGAGAGTTTGCGTGTACTGCTACAGAGTCCGAAAAGTGTGCTTACGACGACGAATATCTCGGTATGTGTAACCTGCAATTCATTTTGAAGCTGGTGCCAATGCTATTACGACTAGGATATTATAAACCTCTCAACGTGGACCCTCCTCTCCCCAGAGTCCCAAGCAGCGCTGCGCGCCCTCCTCCCGCCAACCGCGTTTGTGGCGTACAATGAATCATTAGGCCGAGACCACCCCGCCTTGAATTACTTTGGCAACTCCGGTCCAATGGACGTCGACTCCCCGCCCCTCAGCATCGAACTAAACCCGTCCATATTCAACGACCCGCACTTTTTAGCGGCGGCGCATACATTCCAAGACCACATGTACAGTAATTGGCTGTCGGATGCGCATGCTGAGAAAGTGAGGATGTTCCAGGATGCGATTAGGGACGGCAGCTTGGCTGCGCCGTGGAAAGATGAGGTTTGGGAGAGGGATCACCCCTCCGTTTCAGAAACGCCGGTTCCTTCTTCTTCTTCTTCCCTACCGAATGAGGGTGGGCCGGAGTCGGGTGCTCGTGCTGGGTACGCTTGCTTTCTTTTCTTTCCTTTCGTTGACGTCTGTCTGACTTGAAATGCAGAGGAGCGGCGGAGATCAAGCTCATAGCACTCGCGAAACACGGCGTTGTCCGCGTAGGCGATGTAATAGCCTACTCTCGACACTTTTCAACGCACCAGCTCCTCATCGAGAAAGACGTTATCGTAAGTCCCCCGCCCATCCTCCGCCCACGACGAAAACTAACTCTTAAAAAATCAGGTCCAATCCATCCACCCCTCCTCACACGCACTGACCGTCCTCGCTTCCCCAGGCACAAGCAAATCCCTCCCTCTGTCTTTGTTATCCCCCCACCCAAGTGACCCAGAACCACCGACGCGGTCGATGACCATCACGAGCCCGACGATGCTCGAGACGGGCTTGTTGGATATGGATGGGAGGATTGAGAAGGCGCAGAGGCCGAATGGGAATGCGTGGAAGAGGGTGAGTGTTTGGCGGTGGCGAGATGGGACTCTGGATGGAGGTGTAGGGGAAGGGGAGAGGGGGGGAAGGGAGAATCATGGGACGTTGTTTTATTTGAGGGGGTGTTATTATCATGATATGATATGATATGAACCGAGATGTATATATACATTGTACTACCTAATGTCAGCGCTTCAACCCCTCGAGTACACCCTCCAACACGCCCTCCTCAAAAGCCCTCTTCACAAACTCTTTAAAGAACGGCTCGTAGTCGAACCTCCTCTTCACATCGTCGGTCTGTTCGGTGCACACATCAGCTTCCTCTTATGGGACAAAGAAGACCAAGAAGAAGAGAAACCAAAAGAACAATAACAACTCACGTTCGCCCTAACACCCTTCCAAAGCTCATCCTCAACAACCACCTTGGCCCTCATACCAGCCCTCACACAGCCCTCCCAAGCACCCGTCAACTCCTCTTTGGGCATCCGTAAGAGCTTCATGTCTCGTTCCAATTTGCGGGCGCCAAAGTCAGGTGCATAGATGCGGTCTTTTGCAAATGGGAGGAGGGAAAGTTGCGGGGAGGAGAGGGGCGGGGAGGAGAAGAGGGTTGGTGCGGATGATAGGAGTGTTGGGTCTACCTGTGAGGAAGGCGTTAAGCACTGAAAAGAAGGAAAAAGGAAAAAGACAACGAAAAGAGACTGACCATCCCTCTCCACCCCTTCCCTTCACACCTCCCACCACCCTCCAACGCATCCAACCTCCGTTCCACGAGCCCCCTCTCCCGCTTCGCAAGCTCAAAGTCGTCACTCGCACTTTCGTAGGCGTCATCCACGATCGCCAGGAGGCTGAACCGGATGTTGGAAGACGACTCGGTGGGCGAGGCTCCGTATTTGGACATTTTGAGGCGGAGGGCGGGGCGGACGGTTGCCATCCATCCGGGGCTTTGTGAGGGTTGAGGTTGAGATGAGGAGGAGGAGGAAGCTTGAGCTTGATCGTGACACAAAGGCAACTCCCCAACCTCCAACGGCCCAGATTTCAACCCGTCGAGTTCCCAGACTTTACCGAATGCGGGGACGTAGCCTATGAAATGGTACGTTTCTTCCCCTCCTCCTTCGTCTTCTTCTTCTTGGAATGGGTCTCCTCCTTTGGCTTTGGCTTGGGATCGGTTCTGGGGTTTGGCTTTCTCCTTTCCTTTGGATTTGGTGTTGGGGCCGGGTTTGGGTTTCGTGGGCGTGCCGTTGGTTTTGGCGCGTTTGGCTGCGGGGGGTTGGGAGGTTTCGGGTGCGGATTTGGCTTTGAGTTTGGCGCGGTGGGCGAGTAGGGAGGTGGTTGTTAGTGCGTTTAGGGCTCCGCGGATGTCGGCTGGTCTGGTGGTGGGTATTGAAGTGAGTAAGGGAGCAAACAAGGCGGGAAGGACGGACCGTGCTAGTGAGTTGTGTGCTAGTCGGATGGATGGAGAGTTTGTTATCGCCAAACCTCTCATCTACGCCGTAGTGGGTACAACGCAGATATGGAAAAAGAAAGAAACGTACAACAGGCGACATTTGCTCCGTATCCGTCTTAAACATCCTCAACTCGTTTCCCAAATCCACGCCAGGACAATTCAAGACCACGTTCAAAATCGCATGCGTCGCACACGCGTCGTCGCTCAGCTGATTCGCGAACCACACCCTCTCCGCTGCGGGGTCGCCAAAGTCGGTGGGGCGGTGTGCGTCTCTGCGCCACATGAAGCAGAAGATGAGGCCGCGGGGGGAGAGATGGTCTGTTGCCCATGGTTCGATGTCGTAGAGTTCGATGAGCTCTAGACCGCGGATGCCGAGACGGCGGGTGAGGGAGGTGAATACGCCTTGGGTTTCATTTTTGAGTCGTGCGTCCCAAGTAAATACTGGACTACTCTACCTGGGTCACTCTCGATAACGGCAAATGGGCCACCAACGAGCTCGATCGAGGGCTGAGACGCGCCATTTGTGATGGGTGAAGTTGGATTTTGGACGTCGTTCATTGTGGACCTTGGCCTGGAACCAAACATGTACATCGACGTATATTGGCGCCGGGATTAACCGGCCCATTTGCGACAACGACTCCTCAACGTCGACAACGATGTCCTCGTCACTCATTCGTTCTATTGCTCGTCGCTCCGTCTTGGGAGGTAACGTGCCCGCGCGGCCATTCATTTCACTCGCCCTATTGACACACGAACAGCACGACACACCACTACTTCAGCCTACCAACCCACCTACGTCCCTGGCGGCCGTACGTTGCCCTCTCTCTCTTGTCTCTTTATAGAGCATCTCTAACCCATGTCAACAGCAATCTACAAAGGAACAGTAAACGACCCAACCACCTTCCCCACCCCCTCACGCACCCACGGCTCCTACCACTGGGCATTCGAGCGGATCCTCTCAGCGGGCCTCGTCCCTCTTACAGGCGCAGCCTTCGTCACCAGCTCCACGGCGTACCCCGTTGTGGATGCGTTGTTGGGCGTGGGGCTGGTTATGCATAGTCATCTTGGTGTAAGCCCGCCCCCCTTCTGTGAATGATTTGATTTTGATTGTGGTGTAGTTTGGACAAATCGTAGCTGATTACGTGCACCCGCGCAAGTTCCCCATTTTGGGCCCTGTGGCGACGTGGTCGGTTAGGACTGCAACTGTCGCTACGCTCGTTGGGGTGTATCAGTTCAATACGAATGATGTTGGTGAGTATCCTTGTGTTCCATCCATCCTTCCCCCTTTGCTGACACGCAATATACAGGCCTGACGGAGTTTATTGCCAAAGTGTGGGGCGCGTAATTCGTAGACTGTTGAATGCATGTATATACGAAAAGTAATACCAAGCCACTTGTACTTGAGAAGCGATGACGTAATCACATCCAATAACCTTGCACCGAATTCAACCGTCAACGTTTCAGCCATGTTCAGACCAGCCCTCCGTTCATCCGTAAGTATCAATCCAACCTCTTCGGAAATCCACAGATAAAACTAAACGAAACTACTAGGCAACCCTCCTCCGTTCTTCCCCCCGCCTCAACCTCACCCTCACCCGCACCCTACTAACCCAAGAAACCCGCTCCCTAATCCAAAAGGCAGTCACCTCAAGCCCCGTAGTCCTGTTCATGAAAGGAACGCCTGCCGAGCCTCAGTGCGGGTTCTCAAGAGCCGTCGTGCAGGTTCTGGATCTGCATAATGTGCCGGAGGAAAAGATGAAGACGTTTAATGTGCTTGCGGATCAGGAGTTGAGGACTGGGATTAAGGAATTTTCGTGAGTTCCCCGTTCCCCGTTCGATGGGTAAGAAAGCTGATGAGTTGTTGTTAGGGAATGGCCGACGATCCCGCAGATATATGTGAATGGGGAGTTCGTTGGGGGGTGTGATATTCTTCTTGGGAGTGAGTACCGTCCCTTTCCTTTCCTTGTGGTGTTACTTATTTTCGGAAAATAGTGCATCAGTCAGGTGAACTGGAGACGTTGTTGGAGAATAATAATATCATTGAAAAGGCGGAGTCTGTCGATGCGGAGGGTCCGGCTTCTTCGTCGTCGTCGTCGTCATGATGAACTTGGAGGTGGTTGGCGTGTCTATTTGGACAAAGATTGGCGCTGTGTGTAGAAGAAGAAGGACTCGGTACGAATGAATGAGTGACCACACGGCCAGGCTTTGACATTGATTCGCATACGCGATGTATGTGTAATTTATGAAGCGCAGCTGACGATGCTATAACAAAGGTTCTCGAAGAAGGACTCAGTACGAATGAATGAATGACCACCCAGCCAGGCTTTGACATTGATTCACATATGGGATGTATGTGTAATTTATGATGCGCAGCTGACGATGTACAACAAAGGTCCTCCTCCATACTTATATCGCAGGACTTGTAGGTGTTTCATTGCAATTGAGCTGAAGATCAATTAAACGGACGAGCCTGGCAATGAGTTAGTTCGAGTTGACGGGATCTCTGGTGGAATGCTAAATGCCGCTGGGGCGCTCTCCATTGTACCTTCGTCGTTGTCGTGGAATCGGATGAGCACCGAACTTTGCTCATTGGCTCTGTGAAAGTGGCCAGGGGGGGCCGCAAGATAGTAAAAAGGGATTCATATGCATTCAGGCGCACCTGAATTTTGGTGAGAGTACTGCATACCACCATGGACACGGATTCGTTTGTTGATTCTCACTCACACCAGGTAGGCATGCGCAGGAGACTTTTTTACTTCAACTTTAAGCCTCCGGACAATAAAAGATCTTTTCCCAACCGCATTCTTGGTTGCTTACTCGGCCTCGTTGAACATCACAGTGGCTCTGACGGTGCAGTGGATGTGCTCTTCTGCTGGGTGTAAATGACCACTCACACTCGGATGTACTGACCGACAAAAGTATGGAATGTATCCCTGATTTTTGTGTTGGACCCGGACGTGTCACCCGGCAGTGTCAGTCTTCATTGGATGGGCGATTCCGATCACACGACTTCTTGACTCCCTAGATACGGATGTTTTCCTCTGCAAGACTGGGCCGCGTCGGGCGATTGGTTGTAGATCCGAAGCGAGGCATTGAATGGACCGCGCACCATGTACGATCTTTTGGCCACTTGAGATCTAACAAGAAGATATGCGAGTCACCTTGTCAACTTTAACCGAATCGTGATGCACCCCCGATACCTTCTTTACCCCGCTATGGCAATGCTAGCCTCTAACAGAAGTAATCACCGCGCAGGAATTTGGAATTCACAGGCTGGCGGTCCATAACAAAAGGCCTCGGAATGATCTCTCCCCCATTCGTTGGATCGAATCCTTGACGGGATATTCTCTCAAGTGTCTCCGTCGTGCACTGCTGTTTGAGAACCGCGCTCGCTTCACTACCTCCGTGATCTGTTCTCGTGCAGATAACAAGAAAAAAGGCAGTGGCAGGTGAGTCACAAACTTAGGCTCATTCCGTTCACCGAGCTTTTTATCCCATTCAAATCGCCGACTCGGTGAGAGTACATGCACAACGGTTCACGTACAATGATGTTGCTAATCATTGTCACCACCCAGGATCATCATAGGACCTTGTATTTATGACATACTGACGATCTGCATAACAAAGGTATTGTATATATTTGGGTTGAGAGGTTGAACGGGTACTTCTTGGCAGGGGATACTTAGACGCGCGGGCATTTCAAGATCCAAGATTCATTCTAAGACTGGGACATTTAATTTTATGGGCGCTAAATTTGCTCGCGCCCGCCACGTTCTCTCGAAGATTGTGCCGATCTCTAGTTATTGTCAAGTTGCCCCCTGGCCCTTGGAAACGGTCCTCATTGCAGAAAACGAGAAGATCCCCTGCTTGGTGAGAGTGTACGTTAATGAATAAGGATATGACATTGATTGTCCTCGCAGGATGGGACTTTGTATGTACGTAACCAAAGTTATTGTACTTGAACCGAACGGAACGGGGTGATTCCGTGAGTTGCGTCCGCTTCAAGCATTCATTCCTCAAGACTGGTTGCTGGAATTTTGGGACTCCTTGAAACAGCCGGATCTTCTTGTACTGAAATCGCGCTCGCTCCGCGTACGAAACTTCTGTACATGTCCTTGGGCTCACTGTTGAAATTTTACGAGGGGTCGTAATTATTTGACAAGCACCAAGTCGAATCCCTGACTTGGGTAGTACAGCGATCAAAGATGTATTGCTGAGTCTTATTGCGCAGGATTGGGCTTCAGCATCTTTATTGCTAACGACGCAGAACAGATTTAAAGGTGCTGAACTTGGTTGTAACGTCGGCTTTTTTTGAAACCGCTTAATGGATAGCACTCCCAAGACTGGGCGCTACCCTTTGAACCGCACCGCTCGGGGCGTTTTCTTTGCCACGTCTTGGACTCGTTGCAAATATCGAAAAGAAAAAAAAAGACGGCGCAGTCAAGTCATAACTTTTGGCTCAATCCAAAACGAGCGTATGAAGCCGTAATTCCTGACTTGGTGGGAGAATTCGCTGCTCATTTTCGCAAAGCCAGGAACTTGTAAGGAACGGCCGTGGAATTATTCAATATCCTAGACTTCATGTTGACTTCATGAACCCATTAATTACGAATGTTTTACGAAAGTGGGCGGTTGAACTCTGTAACTTTTGCATTTGCTTTTCGTACAAAATTATGTTCATCCACTCCAATTAATTTCCGACTTTCTGAGGACCGCTGCCGAATTTCACGGGGCGGGATAGTTTGTATTTGTTACTGGGTCGAGGTGTTGGACAGTTGCTTGGCTTCCTTGGCAACCCTTCCAATCCAAAACCAGTGGGATGGGACTCTGTTGGACGGCCGAATTTCGCTGGAACAGCTTTGCTCTCCGGATCCATACAAGCCTATATCCACCAACCCCTTGAAACGCCTCATTGCGGATGACGATAGAATTCAGCGGCAGAGGAGTCATAGGCGATTATGACTCAAAATAAGCTACCCATACGCATAATTTCGGACTTCCGGGTACGAGTACAATGACCATTGATAAGGATTTGCTACTCATTCTCATCGGGTAGGATAGGATCTACGAGTAGCCTGGTCGGGATCACGTCGACGGGACTCCGGTCGGAGGCGGTGTGGGTGTGAAATGCAGACATCGAAAGCTACCCAGGGGCTGCTGTGCTTCAAGTGTTACGATAAGGTACTCCTAGTAGAGCGCTCTTAGACGGGGTGGAAAAGTTAATGCATGTGTAGCTTTCATATGTCGTACAGTGACGTTTCCCTGTCCTGACTGGCTACAAAGGGATGAAGAGCCTGTCAAAGTGCGCAGGTTGGCTGGGATATATTACCTGGCTGTTGAACAGTCGAACTTTGTCCGGGGTTTACCCAACGTGAGTTTTTCTCATGTACTTGAAAGGTAGGAGTAGCCCTGATCTGGGTACTTGGTTTGGGCGGCTTTATTCGAGTCGCGGTGATGTTTACCCGTTGCCTTTGGTTTAACAATTGATCTTTACAGCAAGGGTTTATTTTCTATGCAATCCATCCCTCTCTTGAACAACGGAAGGAACATATAAGCAGAGGCTTTAGTAGCGTGCGTCAAGTCGATATTTGGAACTCGTATGTGTTATTTTTAGGATTGGTTACCACTGCCCAATTTACTTTTGTTGGGAACTCCAGGGGAGTTGCTAGTGGAGACTTGTTTATTGTGGAAAGTTGCTCCTCTACGTTAGGGTGACTTAGACTTCTAGCGCACAGGAAATCCTCCAACAAACAAAGTTTGTGGTGTTTAAACTACCAAGTACGCAGTACTCGACGGGGTACTACTTGTAAGTGGGGTAAGGATCGGAAGTTACATGTATTATACACATACTAGTTTTACTCATTTTTACTGAGCTGAGTGTCTGTGTCTGTGTTGTAGAGTCCTCCAGAATGCAGCGATAGTCCATCTACTAGAAAGCGAACGTGTCCGAAGTTGAAGTCCAAAAGTTTGTGGGGCAGGTATGTCGCCAAAAAAGAATGCCAATAATACTACTATGTAAGTCCGTAAACCCAGAAAAAGTGAGAGAAAGAGGTGTTTGTGCGATATCGGGTTCAATTAGTAACCCATCTTGTGCCGCCTTGAGCGACAGGGCATTTGTGATTCCCCAGAGTTTTTTTCGTTGAGAAAAAACGTCCGCAGTCTTCACACGAGAATTCACAGACTTTTCCATGTTTCGCCACCTCGTGTCGGAGACGATCATGCTGTCGTGAGAACCGCTCTGAGCATCCCAGGGTGCAGGGGAAAGAGACACGTGGTTTGGGCTTGTGAGCCTCCATGTGAACCTTAAGCGTGTACTGACTCGTGAAACGGCGAGCGCATCCGAGAATCAAACATGGGAAACGCCGACGCTGGTGATGTGGATCACTTTCACTCTGCGTAGGCGACGAGTCTCGTGAGGTGGCAGATTTCGCATCTGCAGCATCCAGGCTGGAGTGCGAAGGTGAAGGAGAGCAAGATGTCGCGGAAGTTGCTGCAGGGCTTCCAGGATGTATCGATGCCCATGACGAGGTCGTGGGGTATTCGTTGGGTAAAGAGGTGCCGAAATCAAAATCGAAGACGTTTGAGAATTCGTTGAGTGCCGGTGGTGAGGACAGAGCTATGGTCTAGGGGTTTGCGAAGTTCTGGTATAAAATTGTAGAGAGCTTACCACTCTGTTCAGACCGTGGCGAGCTACATATAATTGATATCGACGGTGACGGTGTTAGTGGATTGGGAATCAACCTTGCTTCGGGACGAGAAGGAAAGGTGGCGGAAGATGAAGAAGCTCCATCGTATGACGACCAAGAACACAGGTTGCCGTCGAGCGTATCATCTGGGGACCGTAAATACCGGTTTGGCAATGCATATATATAACGAACCATAAGAATAATTATCTTCACATATCGAATGTGGTGGTGGTAGCAACGTCGGGTTACATTGGGGCACTGACATTCGGCAAGTAAGTTATTTGTTGCGTAACTTAAGAGACAATGGATTTTACCTGGATCATAAGATTCAAAATCAGAAAGGAGATAACTCGAGTTCATCCAATGCGACATTGAGATCTGTTGGTCTAAGTACGACTAAGTTCGCGAACAAGGTGCGACCGAGGGGTACATACCGTCGTAAACCTCGTCTGGACTTGTGTGCAGTCCGTCCGCGTACGAGGAAAAGATCTTGAGAAAGGGTCCTCTATCGTCAAGGCCTATGGGCAAGTTCGTGGAATATGGAATAAAGCCCCTGGGACCTATAATCGAAGAAAAAAAACAGCTATTCTCAGACTACTAGCATTAAGCATGACACAGGATAAACGTACCAAGGCTCAGCGAAGGTGCTTTCACCACGGGCATGCTTCCAAATGACGCGTCGGAGAGAGGATCGAAGGAGAAGGAGTGAACTTGGGGGATTCCGGAACAAAAAAAGAAAGGTGGAGGTGGCTGGGCTTATCAAGGAACGTGAAGGAGGACAGGGACAAGTCATTCAATATAAAAGGGTGTGTCGATCGGGCGCTCAATGTGGGAAGGCACATTTCCTTTGGCACGCGAACAGCCTCCGTTTATATTGCTGCAAGAACAAAGCTGGAGAACGAGGCAGGAGCATGGACCTGCCGGCAACTTTGCAAATAAATTTTACTTCGTTATAAAGGGTTCCGAGACGAAAGCGCCAGATCCGCCATTTCCATAGTGCGAGGAAACTTTTCAAATCTGAAAATGATTTCGAGATGGATTGTCATTTTGGTAGGGTCGGTTTTGCTTACTAAGCAGGAGAGAATGGATGTGTATTTGGTGTTGCTAGCCTTTGTCTTCTCGATCGGATTGGTCTGCATTAGACCTTGATTTCCTTATCAAGAATTATTAACACCAAAAGGCGTGTTGGGATCCAATCGCACGTAAATCCGTGTACCTGGGGACAGCCACAGTTCCGTACTTTCAGGACGACTCGAGCTCTCATGTGTTTCTCCACGAACAAGTTGCATTCTGTTACAACTCTCAGAGGGCTTCGGTGGTTAATGTGCTGCACGAGAGGGCTTTCGAAAACCCAATACCTCATGAGTTTTTCGCAAGATGGATGGATTTCGACGGGATAGTCGCGCGCTCAGTTTGCTCTTGCTCTCGGGAGGGATCTCGTCGCCATCGATACTTGCAGACCTTTCCGAACCTCTTCATGTTCTCAAAGCCCAGATATCGGGTCGAGGCAGGTAGTCCCGGAAACTAGCGGGCCCATCAACGTCAACCCTCATTCTGTTTTCCAGATCCAGATTGTATTTCTTCACAAAGTTAATCTGGGCTATGCCGCCGCATGACCAGGCTGAACTCGTGATGAGCTTCGTTAGGCCAACAGAGATTCATTCTGGATCTTCTGTTTGTTTCATTGTTCAAGAGATGAATCAAGACCGCTATTTAGAAAAATACAACACTGGATCCCGTCTGGGAACAAACGAGATAAGGGTACATACTTGCGATACCCAGTGCCCACTCTGCGTCCCACATAATAACCTATTCCATCTAAAGGTCTAGCCCCTACGCTTGAAAGAGTAAACAGATGCTTTTGGGAGGTTACCGCATTGAGACGTCGGAAACACTGCCACTTTTATCAGAAGGGACGATTTTGGTGTGATCTGCACTCATGTTCATTGATTCATCACCGTGAGTCAGGTTCAACACAGCCCACTCTACTTGCTGTTTTATCAATGATTCCCGGGAGCCACATGGAAAACTATGGAACTTCAGCACGAAAAGGGAAGAGTACAAGCGCAAATGCGAGGGCAAGGAGTGTTGAGTGGTGAATGTTTTATTTTTACTTCATGATCAACCGAATTTACATAGAACTAGCACCTCTGACATCACCAAGTCCGGTATGTCCATATCATCTCCATCCTCCCCTTTGAGCAGAGTAAATATCAATCATTCGTCGAAATGCTGTGTCAGTATCCAAGACTTCCGGCCCATGGGTGACGGTCCCTTCTTCAGTTTTGCGTCAGGAAAGATTCTGCATTTTTTTCCGATTTCGGACCCAGACATACTCGGGAAGTTGGCAAAAAATTGTTGTGTCATCGGAACGAAGTAAAATTTCCTCTTCTCTCTAGCTCTCCAACCACAGATCGTCAAGAACATTTGATAGTTCAACAGGCATGACGACTTCCCGAGCGCCACAAGCCCGGGCTGAAATTATGCCATCCGATGAAACAGGATCCCGGTGTGTTGTCGGCGTTGGTCTCCCTCTCGAAGGCAACAATCATAAGAGTTTCACCGTTGACGGCTAAAGTACGTTCAAATTGCACTTACCTCCTTTTTTCAGGTTTATTTACTTTCAGGTGTTTTCTGAATGACCCCATCCTGTTTTGCGATACCGACGTTGAAAGGTTGCAATATCGGATCAAGCAAGTATTGACGTCCGAAGATGAAAAGAGCGCCTATTGATTGTCATCGAACTTTTCGACCTCAATGTCACGGTGCAAAGTTCAAGATAACTGACGTGGAGTCATCTCACGAGTAGATCGGCGCACAAAGAGAAAGCGAGCGCCAATCGACCAATACAAGGTTGCACCCTTCACCCATACCCTCCACAATTGATTTCGCTCGGAACCGTGAACTGTAACGTAAGTTTGACATGGGCTGTTGCGACAAAAGGAAAGACAAGTGGACACAATATGGGCAAGCTGGTCACGATGGACATCGCGGGGACTTGCATTCCCATGTGTCGAATGACAACAGCACAGCCAGCTTTCACGCCACTGCAGATGGGTTTAAGTCGGTTGGCATCTCGCCTACAATGCGTCAAGTCTGATCGGGGTTGATGGTGCATGTCGAGCGGGTGAAATCCGTTCACTCTTGATCCAGGAAATACTTGTCACGGGAGAGCGACTCCAGGTGAGTCCCGGCCGACGACTTTGCAAAGAGTGTAATTTAATCCGGTCATTTGAATGGCAGGGTCATTTCCAGACCCCTCGGGACGGCTATCTCATCTGTGCCTTAAAGCCCACGTTGATCTGAAACTTGTGAAAGATTGTAAATATTTTTTGATCTACAATCTGTGGGAAGTTCTCGGGCGCGATAGAGACGAGAGAATCCTAATGGACTCCTAGAGACTCTCGTTTCCAAGTGTCCGTGATTAAAATTGTACGTACACACCGATAAGTATATTGCTTTGCTTCTCAAGGGATTGATCAATAAGAATTTAGTTGAGCGTTTACAGAAATAACTGACATTCAGCGAATGCTAAGTACTTACTAGCTCATAAAATATTGGAAGATCGCAAATGTCGCTTACACTCAGGAGCAACTTTCGCAAGGCAAAATCGAGCTGGAAGATGGTCAAAATGACACATTTCTATCTGAGCCTTGTCGTGACCCATAATTGTACTCTCGATGCCCGAAGTGGTAATTCAAATGAATGCAGAAACGACCATCCAGCTCCATCCAGCGTATGATGGTACACGTTTTTCGGTACTTCTCATACTGACCGAACTTGAAAAGAGTACTATTCGCTCATGAAAATCTACCTGATCCCAATGGGGGAATTTGGGAGACTTGCGCATGGTACAGGGCCATGATTTGGGTGTATTAATCTTTTGGCCGTTCTTGAAAAAAATATAACCAGAAGGAAGAAGTTAGACTCGCACCGTACACCCAGTTTCGCGTGACATTTCAGGACCTCATCCGCAATGAACTCTTGCCGTTCGCCATTCTAGAAAAACGGGCATTCCTCCCATCCGCCCGAAAAAGCGCTCACATACCTTTTTCTTTCACGTTCACACGTCAAAAGTTGATGTCGTTAGTGCACTGCCAGTACGCAACTTGCAATTGGATACGGCGTATTGAGTAGTTGTACCGCGTTTGCAAAACCTCATAGGATAGTCTAAGCGTCCAAGAGCACCACTAGATTGTTTCTCAATTTTGACGTAGACCGCTTGATATAGGCAACAATTTTCTGCGTCAAAATGTTCAAATCCCACTGCCCCTGCAAAAAATCCCTGGGCAAAATGCGACTCGGATTTGGGTGGCCAACGGAGTCGAGTGCAAGTCTGTCCGCTTCATCGCCACAGTAAACGCGAAGAAAAGTTTCCAGCACGATCAACCCGTATAGGTGAGGAATGGGAGAATGTTATATCATCCACCGACGCATCTGCGCGTACGCGTCAAGCCGGCCGAGAGGGTTGATTGTCCATCCATCTAAGTATCCTCCTTAATATCCGCGATGAGAACGGTCTTGATTTGTAACGAATATATGGACAACAGCGTCATCGACAGATGTCATCGGGATAATAGTGCTGGTCTCTTGGTTGATGAAGGCGGAGATGCCCTATAGCGAGTAGCTAAAGAGCTGATTGTGTGGGGGTGATCCAGAGGACTTGCTCCTCCCGCCTGACACCGGCACGATCCATTGATCTCAGTTGTCCTGCGCTGGCCACACACCTGCCAAGTTACATGCAGTCAAAAACTTTGGAGGGCATGATGATGAATCACAATGAAAGACTTTACTTTCCGTTCGACTTGTATCAAAAGCAGTTCAAAAGGGATGAACATTAAGTTGCCTGATCATTTCTAAATCATGTTCCTTTTTCATGAGTGTATGTGGCCCTATTCCCACAGCTCAAGCTATCATTCCAGTGTCATTGAGGGAAGGCGGGTTCCTTGCCTGGTTATCTAGTCCAACCCATTCAAAGTCGACCAGCAGCGCTTGTACTTCCCCTTGACCAGTCTCCTTGATCAAAACATTTGGTCGGCGCAGATCTCCAAATACAAGACCAGCTTCGTGAAGGACATCTATGGCAGATTTCAAGTCATCCAGGACGCTCGCTGGTAAAAGAGTGAATCTAAAGTGGTCGTTTGCATCCCGAGCTTTCAACCGCTCCATGATGACCATCATTACACCCCCTTTGATCCTGTCACAAAAGAAAAGCTCAGGCGCGAAGCCAAATTCAGCGACTTTGCAATGGCCTTCCCCATGGTATGATACACAGGATTTGACGAGGACATCTTTGTCACCATACGCGGCGATCGCCGGTATTCGCCAGACTGCCTTCCTTCGTAGATAAAATGGTGGTCAAAGACAAGGGGTAAATCTGGTTCCCCGTTGTCATAGTAGGTAGGGCTGGGAAGTAGCCGATGGACGTCGGCCATCGCGCTCGGGCAGAGCTCATGGTAAAATTGGCTCAAACCCCTAACAGCTTGAGCGACAGTAGCAAATATCCGGGATAGAGCGAGGGTCCGTTTGTTGCCAAAGGGTTGACCCCCCATGTAGATAAAATCCGTGAAAGCCTCAACAATGTATATATCGACAAAAACGGCTGCGCCGACAGTGAGTGATATAGGGACCTGCGACCGAAATTGTGACGCAGGGGCAGCAGGTTGTATCGCGAAGTCCATTATACTGTCCTCAAAAGGGTCAGGAACGAGGAAAGCAGGAATCATAAATGCCAACCTTCTTCGCCGCGAGGTGCCTACGAAGCGTTAAAGCATTTTGAGGGCCACGTTGTCCATTTATCCCAAGCTCATTCGTCAGCTCACCAAAGATTACGGGGGCCTTCTTCGATTCGAAGGTGTTGTCCCTAATTTCTTGCTTAAATATAAAATCAGCTTCTGCCACCATTTTACCGCGGTCATCCTTCGTCTTCACAGTTTCGTCAAGGGTGTTGATTTCAAGAAGGGCCTTGAGGTGGTCATAAATTGCTTTACCGCGTTCTTTTTCACTATCATATATCGCGGTCGATGCGAGAACAAGCTTTGCTGTATTATTGACACGTTGGCTTTCGTGTTCGTCTACCACCTTTGTCGGATTCATCAACGTATCTTTTAACTCGGCGAGGACCGGGTGGTAAATGGTGATGGGGGGGCCTCGTCGATCACCAGAGCGTCCATTATAAATCGGGTGATCTTCCTGCTCTATCTTGTATTTCTTCGTATCCGTGGGAATACTGGACGGTGACGGTGAGGCTGCATTAGCCATTGCAAGAGCCTTGTTATGAAATAGTACGTGCGGGTAAGAAATACGTTAAAGGGACATCCGTAACAAACCGATTTCAGCTGGGTGATCCAAAAGCGCAACAATTCCTGCCAATAGAAAGCGGACGGCAGCATGCAGAAGCCATAGTAGATGAGCGGAAGGTTTTTTGGTGGGCAGAATCTCGTCAGCGACGCTCAGCTGTGAGATTCACGCTTACTCACTGGTACCCGGGACCTTTATAATTATGTGGATGTAGTCTCTGGGAGGTTGTGTTGGAAAGATATTGAAGATGCTGTCCACAGCCTCTAATTTGTCTGTAAATTTTGAAAAGTCCAGGAACCTGATACAAATGTTGCTTAGCTTGGTGGCGATAGAGTTGAGTTCCTTGGGCTAGGAAAAGCAATGTCTTTTCACATAGCGGATCGTCGATGGCGCTCACCTGGTTGCTAGTGAACGAGGCTTTGATTCTGTTTTGATGTTCATGCCAACAGCATATCACTCGCGGATCCAGTGGTGATGTCTTCCTCGCCTCCACCGTCCACGGGTGAACAGCATCGCGTGTCGGAGAGTTGGGAAAGAAGAACGTGAGGATCGAAGCGTGATGGTGGCAAAGTGATGTCGTGGAATGAGGTCGAGGCACACGACTGAGAATCGATGCCAGGCCAACGATCGCTGACCAGGGCTCGCCAGGCCTGGCACACCCTGACCCTTTTACGCTTCTCCAGGCTACCGACTTTTTGTAGATGCCCCCTCTCGCCTAGCCCCACTTTCGGCGCGATGGAAAGGAACGCCTGACGACCCCGCCCATTCATTACCTTCCAGCCAGACAGGGACCACCCTTGCACATGTACTGCGGGTACTACGACGGCGCCTCTAGGCAGCCCGGCCCTCGCCAACCTCTCCACGCCCCCACGATAGCGCCGTCACGCCTTGCCTAGCCGCCGGGCCTTCACAATATCGCGAGGTCCCGGGGTCGCCGAGTCCGTGCTGCATCCAGCCCACCCCAAGCTTCGTCCCACGCCATACAGAGCCACCCGCAATATGCTATCCAGTCCCGTCCGCCTGACGCCTGAGTAGCCATTCCACGCGTTTGTTAACGTCATTCCACATCCCACGAACGCCGTCTCACTTCAGGCTGGGCCTTCCCCGACTTCAGATGTTCAGAGAAAAAGATTGTTGCCATCTACAAAGCCGTTAGAGATTAGATCTCTTGGGACGTTACCTGCGTGCGCACCAAACATACTGTGTCAATTTATTGCGCTTTGCCATCTCGCTTTCCCGGTCCTTCAAACACGTGTAGCCCAATATCCCGACCGATCGATTCAAATCGTACTCCGTCTATGTAGCTCACCTGGAGAAGTTCTTGCTGGGATCGACATCGACGCCCCCTGCCGTCTGTATGGTGGTAAATCTCATGAGATCCTGATCGTGCCACACGGCTGACCGATGTTCAGGGGGCCGCGTCTATGCAAACCCATGTTGCATAGTCTCCCTCATGTGTCAGGCCAACACGGTCGATATGACCCCTCGCTCTCCGTCCTACGAAGTTTGTCTCGCAAAATACTCCAAACGTGGTCTTGAGGTCTTCGTCCCCTCTCACAAGATCGATTCTACGGTGCGTAGCCCGAAACACACCTCACCGTTTGTTCTCAACTCCTCCTTTCGCAGATATATGAACGTTCAATCACGGGCATTGAAGGCCTCACATCTCCTTGTACTAGAGAAACTCCACGAGAACAACGCACGTAACAAGTTCTTGGTTTCTCGCGAGCTTCCCGGCACTATGGACGTGTACCTGCGGTATCACAGGAGAAGAAAGGCGACCTTTAAGTTGAAACGTCGATCATGGCACTCAAAATGAACGATTATGACGTATCCAGTCTCCATATTCCGTACGGCCCAGCCCGGAAGGCAAGCATCATCGAGAAATCAATGTATCAAGCAGTGCGTTTAAGTCTTCTCTACGATCGTGAAGTTCCCTTTAACATTTAAGACGTCCCTTAGGATCTGGGAATGAATTGTAAGATTTCATCTTGTCATCATGCTTCTTGATCCTCAGCCACCTTCAACCCAAGGCGAGATAGCAATATCGGGTGATGAGAATGGAGACGAGGTAGGAGTTATTGAGATTGGTTGCAGCCTGGTACACTGTATGAAGGATTAAGGTCTTTATCTTTCTGCCATATTCTTCAGCCACATTCATTCAAGAGAGCACTCCACTACTGGTACAACATGATCCATCATAATCTGTGCCAAAAATTGTACAAGAAAACAAACGTTCGCCGCCAATCGAACAGAGAGACCCATTTCATAGCTTGCGTTCAGGTGATGAGCACCGCCTAAATGTGCGCCAAGCGCCTAGTAGTGACAGGGTTAGCCGCAGTAGCTGGAAGAGGACCGATAGGTCCGGCATCTTATAATTTGCGGGAATGAGTATGAATCTGGCAATTTTGGTTTCAAAAGAGATTCTTACCGCCATTAAAATCCATAACTTCCTTTGCTAACGCCAGAACCCTCGCCTTCATTTGTGTTGGGTTACGATTGCGCTGATGGTTTGGGTTCGCGCTGATCAGGCACGCGATGAGGCCAGCGACATGGGGAGCAGCCTGAGTACCAAGTTAGTTTCGAGACCACTTCCACTCCAGTATACTCGCCATCGATGTACCCGACATCGTCTTGAATCCGTTTACATCATCGTGTCTCGCACTTGTGATGAAGGCACCAGGCGCAAACACATCAATACCAGGGCCATAAGCTGAACCTTTTCTGTCTGTAACACGCCATCGTTTGTTCTGCCAATCCGACGCGCCGACATAGATTACATCGTGGCGGATATTTGGGTAGTTCCGCCGGGCTAGGAGATATTCATTCCCATTCCCCGCCGCGTACTAGACCCGGACATATAGTGGTTTAGATAACGAAATCAAGAGAGATCATACCACAAAATGAACACCTCTATTATTCACCTAGTAAAGTTTGATGGTGCAATTGTGATGAGAGGGGCGATTCGCAGGAGGCACAGATTTCCCTACCGTATGTGTTATCACCCTCCAGAGCCCTTCCGGTCTGAGCTCGTCCATTGAATAATTTATTATGGAGGGGCGGCCGGAAATGCGCACCTGTCGGCATGCCCACAGGATAGCCTTCATGCTAAATCCAAGATGTTGTCAGTCGCGAACAGAAAACCATAACCATTTGAACTCGCACTCACACAAGTCCACTAGGTGCATTGTCTGGTATGCTGGAAGATTTTTCCGTCAGAAGAGTATTTTTTACGGGGTATCACAGAGGCAATTCACTCCGATTCGTTCCACCTCACGAAAGGTTTGATCGGAAAAATCCTGGCAGCCTATAATGGTTTCATATTCAGCAACATTTGGGAAACCATTGTTTTCGGAACTACAGACTTTGGCAACACCGCACGTGTTGCCAGCGGCAATCCCACTAAAATCAACTTGGGAATGCATGACGGGGCGATGGATGAGAAGCACATACGCTACGTGGGTTCCGTGTCCGATATCGTCTCTACTACCGACACGGTCGTCTCGGCTGAGAATAAAGTCAATCAAAAGTCCTACTGATATTCTTTGAGGAGTGACAAACAGCTTACACTATAATCCGCCATTCATCAGCCAGCCAGACCAGCGGGCTAGGCACACGGTTGGCCAGTGATCCCGTAACTGAAAATTGACAACTGACTTTTCTATTTCAAAGTCGGTCCAACGGGCACGTGCGCCAAACTCGCTCTAGCTATTGTCAGAGGGATTTGCCAGCAGGAATGTCATTAAAGCATACATACATGGTCAATACGGACACCTGATTGAAATCACTTGTACGACCTGCATAATGGATACTCGGTGGACGATTGAGACTTACCGGCATCTAGTAGGTGTGTGAGCGATGGATCAAGGTCCTAACGAGCAGATCATATACCAATAACGTATATATCCACACCGTTTCCACCGTTGGCGGGGCCAAGGACCCGATCAGGCTCGGGACTGATGACAAATTGAGTCAAACGAGTTCAATGACCACTAAAAGCGGAACGCAGCATTGCGTACTCGGCAGTGAGTCTCGCAACACCATATGGCACTTCTGGCGTGCTGAGAGTGCTGTAGAGGTGTTAGCGTAGGATAAAATTACTAGTCAGCTTAAAGCGGAGACAGAGCTGCATTTGAACCCGAATAGTAGAGTTGCTTACGGAGCGGGCAAAATGTACTCCTCGTGAACGAACTCGATAAACTTATTGGATTTCTCGACAGGTTCGGTGGATTCCTCGACAGGCTCAGGCTCAGTGAATTCCTCGAGAATCTTGCGAGATGCCTCGTCAAATTCACCTGGGTTCCAATGGCAACGCTGAGCTTCAGAATAATGCGAATAAAGAAGCCAGATACCTACCAATAATTACTTTCAGTTTGTCGAAACTGTTATCGTAGGACTTCTTGTCATCCGGGAAGCTGAACCCGTTGATCGATTTCAATTCATCCAAGTTTTTCTCAGTGGCCTCGTCCTTGAACAAGACAACATATCTGCCAGTGTATTTCATGATGCGAAACTGGTGTTAGATTTGGAGCGGGTAGCTGCCGAGGATAGACCGAGGAACTGTGGTATTTCCAGTTAGCTATTGTAAGTGATATATATACGCACTTCGACACCACGCACCACGCACTCACCACGAGTTCTAACGCTATTGGCTATCAAAGACGCAATACAAACAACGAGGTATGATGTCCCTTTCATTGAGATGATATTCACACATGCAAATCTAAATCCCACTCGTTAGCATTCCTTGGACATTATTCTTGCTTTTCAGCTGAAATAGGGCAATCTTAGACTCTCTTGTGTGTTGAAACTCTTTATAAAATCTCCACGAGCAGCCGACTTCACCATGTCCCCAAATGCCCGCTGTGTGCTTCAGTCGTTGCGTATGTCAATCTTTCCCACACAATTGTCATCCCATTCCACCTTTGGATAAGTAACGACGTCACTTGACCATGACGAACCGAACGAGGGTCACGCGTTGAAGCAACAGGAGTCGGTCGCCATTCGACTTCGCCAAAGTTGGTGTGGAGAAAAGCCGGGTACGACTGAACGATTGGACCATTTGAGGGATTTCGTCGAAGGATATCACGATGTGGGTTGTCAGTGAGTTTACCCCGATCTCATACTCGTAACTCCAGAGGGCTGATCTATCATTGGAGTTCGTCAGTTCGTTCTTCCTCTTCTCTTCTTCTGAGCTTCCTAGGTCGGTGGGCCAAGCGAAGTCGACGTCCGTGTATCTGATCACCGACTCGCGGTACTGGCTACCAGCTCAAGGGTTGTCTTCCTCATCTAGGACGTCGGACTTCAGTGAATCCGTATTAACGACTCGTGCATATAACGACCTTCGTAAGTACTGTCATCATCCCCATGGCCTCCATCGCACTCCCTTTCTGCCTACTTACACAGATCAATTTTGATAATAGGTCATGGTGCACGCACAACCCCCCTCTCGGACCCAAAGTGTCGAAGTCATATGCCCTTTCATTCAACTCTTCCCGTACGAGATGAGCGAAAGCGGAACAGCCTTTGAAAGGGGCTTACGGTAAACCCAGCCTTCTGCGACCTAAATGCGATTAGGTCTAGAGAGTTGACGAATTGGCTGAAAACGATGCTCTTGGTCTTGGATCCCACGATTGAAGAATCCACTCGCTTGCAAGCCAAGGTGACCACCAACTGGGAGGGCTTTAGGCTGTCATCCAGGATTACATTGGAGGCGATGATGCGTTGACTGAGGATCATGAGGTGGCAGAGGACAGTGCGCCGTTTGTATGAGCGAGTTATTGCCCCTCTCAAAATTTGCCAATCCACTTCCGCTCCCATTCCTCCTTTGAGCAACGAATGCAGCCGCTTCATCCTCCTCTTCCCACACACTTAATCCTTGCAACCTTCTCTCCATGCTGTGAGATCTCCTAGACACCTACCTCTACCCACCCCACGGATGTAGGCTGCATATACACCGCTTCCAATCACTTCTGACCAAGGCTGCTCTACGACCGTAAACCCAGGTCTTCATCTGCACCTTCCCCTATATCCGGCATTCCCGACTCTTGGCGCCATCAACGCCAGAACCGTTACGTTTGCGTCCTTTGGCGCCTCAGGCAAAAGAAGGTATGTATATACCGCCATGAGTCGTCGCGTGATTCTCACATTTACGAAAGATTGGATTAGACGTGGCCGACGATGGGTTACTGACACCTGCCTTCTTTTCCAATGGTTCTTCAGCCTATATCGAACCACTGAGGGCAAAGGCCTAAAGTGAGAAACACTAAGCTCATCGGAGAGTCCTCGTCTCTTCTCGCGCGGACTACGACTGCAATCAAGGGTTGGGGTGTGGCGATCGTGCACTTGCCACTAGTAGGTCAGTAATACTTGAGAGATACGGATGTGTCAGGTCACAAGAATTGTGCATAGGTTTGGGTGTGTCTGCTCTGCTTTTACTCCAGAGGAAGCAGGGTGATCGTAACATCTGTAATTCTAGATCTTTTTTAATTTTTTTGAGCCTAAGTATTGGGGCTCCACCCCATGCCGGACCTTACAACTCTGTAGACTACCTAATGCCCCTAATGCCTTAGCAGTATTGGTAGTTTTTTTGAGAATCTATGTTTGGTCTCATTTGGCAGAGGCCTGGGGTGCACGAGTCTAGTCTGGCGGCTGGAGCCGGTCGGAGCTCGTTTCTATGCCCAATTATGGTAATTGTTGGGGCTCCGACGGCGAGACACCAATGGATTGAGGCGCAACCAACTGACATCGACGACGACGACGACCGACGAAGGTAATACGTTTGGGACCGTCAGTGAGGAGAGGATTTGTCGCTATCTTTGGGATTTACCTCCTGAAGCTTCTCGTCATCTCATTCATCTCAAAAACACAATTCCAAAATCATGTCTGCGTTCTCTCGAACCCCTACTCTTACTCCCAGCAGATCACCCTCTCCTCACCCTCCAGTGCAGCCGGACCACTTCTATGGAGCTCAGGACGCGCAGCTACCCCCTTCACCTGACTCAGATGGAAAGACCTGGCTCGACCCTGAAGACGACCCACTGGCTCATCGTGGTATACCAGTGTTCAAGCCAACGATGGCCGAGTTTCAGGACTTTGAGGGCTACGTGTCGAAGATAGAGTGTTGGGGCTCAAGGAGTGGCATTGTGAAAGTCATTCCACCGAAGGAGTGGTCAGTTGTCTACTTTACTCGCTTACATATATTGACGATCACGGCATGATGTAGGACCAATGCACTCCCCTCTCTGATACCTCAGCTCCAGCATGTGAAGATTAAGACACCCATAGAGCAGCATATGCTCGGTAGCGGAGGTCTCTTCCGTCAAGAGAATATGGAGAAGCGGAAAGTCATGAGCGTTCGTGAATGGGTGGAACTCTGCGGCAAGGAAGAGTTCCGTGCTCCTGGGGTGCAGGACCTTGGCTTGCATTCTCGCAGTGCTAATTCAGGCGCAAAGCCAGCTGCGAAGCCCAAAGCGAGGAAAGGGAGAAAGAAAGAGGCGGTTAAAGCCGAGTCTGCCGGACCGGTGATGAACGACGTGGTGATCAAGGAAGAGCCTGTCGACGATTATCACCTACCCGCTGGCCCCACCACTAAACATTCCGTCGTATCACCTCCAAACAGTGATCGCACCGCTCCCTCTCCGACAGCCACTGATGATGAGCCCAAGGCCAAAGCGAAGCCAAAGGCGAAGGGTGGCAAGCGTGCGCCCCAGACGAGGGAGACTCGTGAGGCGAATCTAGCCGAACGTGCGACTCGTGATGGCGAATTTCTTGAAACTTTTGAACCCCACAAAGGCTGGCTTCCAGCCAACACGAAGCCCACTGACTATACCCGCGACTTTTGCCAGAAGCTTGAGCGTCAATACTGGAGAAACTGTGGTCTGGGAAAGCCAGCATGGTATGGCGCTGATACCCAAGGTTGGTGGTCATGTGCCTTTTCGACAACACTTTTGCTAATACTCCTTGTAGGCTCGCTATACACCGATGCAACGACGGCTTGGAATGTCGGGCATCTGCCCTCAACCCTAACTCGCTTGTTACCATCTTCGGACCAGGGTCTTCCGGGCGTGAACACTCCGTATTTGTACTTTGGCATGTGGAGGGCTACTTTTGCCTGGCATGTTGAGGATATGGACTTGTTCAGTATCAATTACATCCATTTTGGTGCACCAAAGTTCTGGTATGCAATACCACAAGGCAGAGCTGGTGCTATGGAGCAAACTATGAGGGGTGAGTTGATCGACTGATACCAAATGGATTGTGCTAACGCTCTGTTAGGTTATTTCCCGAAAGATACATCCGCATGTCCCCAATTCCTTCGCCACAAATCCTTCCTTGCTTCCCCCACCCTCCTGGCCCAATCGTCATGTCGACCAAACTTTCTTGTACAACAGACTGGGGAATTCGTGATCACTTTCCCTAGGGGCTACCACGCCGGTTTCAATCTTGGTCTGAATTGTGCAGAGAGTGTAAATTTTGCGCTAGACAGCTGGCTGGAGCTAGGTCGACGGGCGAAGGCTTGTGAATGCATTAGCGATAGGTTTGTGCTAATCACTTCTTACATATGATCGCGTCTGATCGATCACAATTCTACCAGCGTTCGCATCGACGTTGATCAACTACTACACGATAGAGCTGAAGAGGCAGCGGAATCTGCAAATCCACCTAGGTTCAACAAGCAAATGCGGTCGCCCAAGAAAGATGCAATTAAGAGGGAAGTCGTAGACGATGTAATCCCACCACTGAAAATATCTCGCAAACGCAAGTCGGACGCTCAGGACGAAGCTCTAAAATCGAAAAAACTCAAAATCAAGGCTTCTGCAACCACAGCTGCTCCTTCGATTACGATCAAGGCCCTAGCACCAAAACTCTCTGTTACTTTGAAGTTGGGTCCAAGGCCTGCAGATCTGGAGCCCTTCCCATGCTGTTTATGTGTCTCGATGGACCAAGGGGGTTTGCTCAAGGTGCAAGATCCTCCCATTGGAAGAAAGGAAGCCGTCGATGCTGCTGGTAACCCCAAGGTCTGGATGGCGCACGGCTATTGTGCCTCTATCATACCCGAGACTTGGGTTGATGAGATTGACGCTCCCGATGGGTCAAAGGAGCGTGTGGTATTCGGGGTTGACGGTATTGTGAAAGACCGATGGAATTTGGTATGTCTGTTATCTATCACGTGAGCAGGGTGTTAACTTTTGAATGACCAGAAATGCTCTTCATGCACTAAGAATCGTCCAAAGGGGCATGGCGCCCCTGTTCAATGTACAAAGGGGAAGTGTCCCAAAGCTTTCCACGTCTCTTGCGCAAAGGACGGAGGTGAGAATGGTATTGTTTTCACTGTCGTTAGGGAGGTCGAAAAGGAGGTCGTTCTCCTCCGACCTAACCCTGGTGATATGCAAGTCGACTCATCCTCCGCCCCGAACGGTGCGGCTGTCGAATCGCAAGCATCTGGTTCAATCGTTCTGAAGGTTATCAAGAAACTCGATGTGCAGATTCTTTGCACACAACATAACCCGGTACGTAAAGAAAACGTTTCAGTGATGTCCGCAATTAACACGGAGATTGTTGCATCGTAGGCTGTGGCCGCCCAGAAGAAAGCCAACAAGCAAGATAAGATCAAGAACGATCTCTTGGCTCTCCCCAGCATGGCACGTATCAAGATTCGTGTCAGCGCTGGCGTTTTCGAGGTGTCTCTCATAAGAGTCATCGAGGAAGCGGGTTCCGTTGAGGTGCTATGGGATCGAGGCATCAAGAGAGAGTTTAAGTGGGGAAGTGTTGTTTTCGGAAGCACGGATGGACCTGTGTTGCAAAAACCATCCGAGGTTGCTCCTGAACCTGAGCGTAAGTTTCCGACCTGATGTTTTTAGCGAGGCGATGTTAACTGATAGTTATTAGGCCCGTTGATGGCAGCTACGAGCGGTCGATCTACCCCAGCAGGAAGTTCATCTAGTCAAGGGGTGGGACAAACTAACCTTGGAAATCGCTACACTGCCGCGTCATCGCTTCCTTATGTTCCTCCGCGTGTCGGCTATGATTACTGGACCTACTCTTCTCAACAAGCCCAATACGCCGCAGCGGCACAGTCTGGGTACGGATATTCGTACAACGGCTATTACCCTACCCCAGTAGCGGGTGGATCTCAGGGCTACAACCCGTATAGCTATGCCCAAAACTACGGACAGTCGCAGTATCGGGAAGGCCAGTTGAATTGGCAGCAACCCTATCAAGGCCCACATGGCCATGCTGGCAGCTCTCAAACCCAAGACTACTATCGCATGGGAGCGAGCCACCAGCAGATGACCCAGCCTCCGTCTTCAACGCAACCTCCCAGCGGCACTGTGCCTGATCAACTTTCGACATCGAACCAAACATCAGCCTCTTCCTCTTCCACTCCAGATCCACGACTCAATAACTTATCGCAACAGCAGCAAGTATCGGGAGTTCCTTGCCTCCAGCAAGGCGCACAACCAGCGACTGCGCCGCCAACGTCTGCACCCACAGTCCTCGCAGCCGGAGTCTCAACGCAGGAGGCGTCAGCGTACCAAGACCTCGCTGCATTGTCCTCGTTGCAACCATCGCAGATTGCTGAAATCCTACGCAATAATTCACAACTGAGGGACATCGTCTGGGCTGCTGTTGATCAATCGAAAAGGAATAGCGCTGGCGTGGCGTAGCTGCTTTTCTCTTAATGAACCTTTGCATTTTTATTTGGACTGCACTCTCCCTCCCCCTCATCCACGTCATGCATTTTTTATTCAATAGTGTTATTGTATCATCAAATAAACTGGATTTCAGCCCGGAGCCTTGGAAGGTTAAATTTTACTGACTCGCCGCTGCTTTTTGAGTCAGGGTGACCGACGCGTGACACTGTACTTTCGCTATCACACCGTTTACGCGCCTCCCACAAATTTACCGTTACGACAACCGGTGTTCAGAATTTGAGAATAACGGTAAGAGTTTAGTTCAATTTGGGAAAATGTAAGCCACGGGCAAAGCGTCACCATGAACAGGCACAGACGTAGGAGGCTACGCACGTTATCCCAGAAACATACACGTCAAATACACGTCGTAATATCCAAGAAAACACACGACGTTTGTTACTTGGAGAGACGTAGTCTTGTTGGTGGGATGTGGCTTATTACAGGTCCATTTGACGGGGAAGTCGTCGGAGAGTTGAACTTTCAAAGTGAGTCCATGCTCACCGTTTATCTTAATAGCAGTCGGAAATTTGTGTTGCTAGAAACGAAACTTCTTAAGACAGACACGACATATCCGGTGGGTAGGAAGGATAGGCCTCTATCATTGGCTAGCAAGAAGGTTTCGCATGACCATTGCGAATTTATTGTGGGTAACTTTACTGTGGATCAGGTCGTACGTCTTCGAAATTCCTCTTGTTTGTGTCATTGGCGAAGTTATGAACGTGCGCAGGGGGATCCTACGTCCAGGCCAAGCCTTCATTTTAACAACAAAAAGGACAAAGGGATTCGGGTCAACCGCGGAGACCAACTAGTCATTGCTAATCCTTCATCCACAGAGGAGTTGCAAGATGGTGATGTTGTATCGATCATCACCGGCCTCCAAGTCACGTATATACGCTTTTCATGGTAAATGATAACTTTCTTAACCTTCACTAGCGTGAAATGGGCGTCCGTATGTTGTTACGCCCCCAACCCACGGGGGAAGGCACCGGTGTCTCTGGAAGCTTGTGCGTCTCTCGGTACGTTATTCTTTTGTTTTACCGAGCGTTTGTGACCTCATTTCTTCAGGTATACATCTCGTCCAGACCCCTAATTCTCATGTCACCCACCACCTTACTCTCACTTATATTGCAAATGCATTGACCGCTACTTCTCTTCTATCGGCTTCTCAATTTGTTAAGCCAGAGTGGTTGCATGAGGTCGTACGACTGGGTAACCTTCCAAAGAATAGCGACCCCTCGAGCGGCACGTCGCTTGAAGATATCTTCTTGCTTCCTCAAATCAGTAAATTCCGTCCCAACTTTTCCCCCTCCCTGCCACCATCACAAAAGATTTTCAAGGTCTGGGAACCAAACGAAGAGCGGGTTAACATGTTTCAGAGTTACCGCTTTATTTGTATTGGTGAAAAAGCGCGGGAGATTGAAAGCGGTATGAGGGAACTCATCCATCACGGTGGTGGTTCTCTGGAAACGTTTGACGTCCAATCTGGCGTTGCCAAACTTCACAAGGCTTTAACGCGCAGCCAAGCTAAGGAAGGGAAGAAGACTGTTGTAGTTGGAGATGACGATGCCATGTCGACGGCTGTTGGTAAACTCGCTTGGAAGGATCTGGTCGTCGAGGCAAAATCGTGAGTACTATATGATCGATCTCCCCACTCAATCACCTTTCATTTCGTTGTAGCTTCAACTCAGCCCCTATAGACCCGGAGCGAATAGTTCAGGCTGTTTTTGATGTGGATGCGACCATTTTGGACAACTCCGACTCGATGGACATTGACGAAGGTTCGTCGTCTTAAATCCTCTGACGAATCCATGCTTATGTTGCGCTATAGGGCCTCGCTCCTCGCCTTTACCTGATGTCATTCCCAATACACTTCCGGAAGAGCCCTCTCTTCAGCCTAGTCCGAAGACCCAAGTGCCTGTTCGCAGGCTTACTCGCCGAGTGGTATCTCGAGAGCCTTCAGTGCAACCTCCCGCGTGTCCTATAACCCCGGAGCTGGAATCACAAGAGGAAGCATCCACTCGTCCGCGTCGGGTAAGCCCCTCAAAGCAACAAAGCAAGCCATTTCTAATCATCTCCCACAGGCCCTCACCCGGCGCGTGAATGATGGGAAGCCGTTGGTAACCGGCCTGGACGACCCCTCCTCCATCCTCGACGCAGTTCCGGACTTGCCAGTCAGACTATCTCCTCCCTCAATGGTAGTCGACCTCACGGTACGAGTGACATTTCTGGTTTCCTCTTATCTTAAGATGATTCCTTTTAGGCACCAACCCCCGCTCGTTCTAGCAGGCTCAAACGCCGCGTTGGTGGTGCAGCCTCAGCCATCCAAAATACCCTCGATACCGATACGTTCTCCTCTGGAATCGGAGAAACCATTGGCGAACCACCACTTAAAAAGTTTAAGGCGCTGTTCGAAGCAAGCAATCCAGACCAACAACCTGGAGCAGGTAGCTTCGATATCCTACAATCGTCTCAAAGTCAAACGCAGACACAGAGTCAGACACAGTCAAAGGCGACCCGCTCTTCGCGGGGAGGAAACAATTCATCCCTGGGCATCTTACGAGAAGAGGAAGAGGAGAGCCAGTCCGTGGAGGCGCCACCTGCTGCAGCGCAACGGGGCACCAAGAGAGGTTTTGATTCTGTGAATGGTGAAGAGGAAATGGGTAATGCCGCCGCACCGTCTAAGCCTGCCGCGAAGAAGATGGCCGTGGAGAATGTTAATGGAGTCGAGAAGGCGACAGCAGCGGCAGTCGGCCGTGCTGCCAGCAAGCCGCCTTCTACCGTCAAACCTTTGAAACAAACCAAAACGGGGGCACCAGCTGGAATACACGACACGGATGCTGCATTCCTCAAAGCTATTGCTTCTACCAAACGCGGAAAAAAGACGGAAGATGCATTTGATCGCGAGTTCAACAATCTTAAGATATCTAAGCCTGACTTGGAGCACGAAGAGCAAGAGAAAGAATGGGGTGTTTTGGCAGATTTCGGCGATGATTCGGGCATCAGGGGGAATTTCATGGTTGTGATGGAGATGGAGATATTCCGAAAGGATGATGGAAGTTGTGCACGAAGCAGCCAAGTAGTGAACGTTGATTGGGAGGGGAAGCCCAATTTCAAGAAATTTAAAAAGGTGACTCCAAGATCTTGACACGTTCCCTTTCAACCTTCTCACCTTCGACCCCCTCATAGAAATTCCACGTTGGGGCTGGCTCAAGAGTTGAGCTGGTTCCAAGTGAAATAAACGACTATGGGATAGGACCATGTACGTCCCCTTGCCAGTTAGTTGCCTTTGGGTCCTTTCCTAACTTGACCCTCAGCGTATTGGAAGGGCGGTAGCCAGACTCAAAATGGGTTTGACGCTAGTGAAGTACAGACTCAACCTCCAAATCGAGTACCTCGCGCTATACAGGGCAAAACTAAGATCATGACGGCCGCTCCCCCTCCTTCACCTTCTCCAGAAGTCAAGCTCGACGAGGATGAAGAGATACCGCCCCCTGCGCCAAAGGTTAAGAGCAAACCACCTTCTAGAGCAGGGTCAGCTATCCCACCAAAACGGGCATCGTCCCGGTCGAAGGAGCCTGCGAAATCTAAAGCTCTTTTTCTGGACTCGGATGATGATATCAAGGAAGTGGTGGTGCTGGAGGAGGAATCACATGTCATGGACCTTACCCTACAGGAGGACGATGAAGATCAAACCCTTCGTTCGAGTGCTGGAACGAAATCTTCGGCGCGGTCAGCACCCTCTTCTCGAAAAGCAACTCGACAACCCGCTCGAGGGAAGAAGGCCATGCCTGTCATCGTGGACGACGATTCGGACGACGGGGCTGTCTTCAAAGGTTTCAGAGGGAACAAGAAGCGGTAGTACTGATTCGTTGATATCCACTTGTATGGCGCTGGAATCGGACTGTTGGTGTTTTGCTCCATGTGAAATGTTGAGGCGATGCATTTGGGCGCTTAATTGAATAACGGTGTTACGATGACGCCTCCGAGTCACTGTCTTGCAGCGCTCTAATAGTAACATCCTTTCCACCACCTTCCTCCACAGAAACATCCATTATGCAGATACTTGCCGAAAACCTCCCACAGGGATCTAGTTATGTCAACAGGTGCGCTGCAGCTCGCTAAGTGGTGTACATTCAATCCTGACAACATCCATGCAGTGATCTACCTGTCGTACACATAAGTGAGTACTAAGTACTAAACCTTGAAGTCCGCCTTGACTAGAAAGCTAACGAATTACGATATTTCGACTTCCTTCCAATCAGTTCGTGACTTGCGAAATCTCCAGCTTACAGACACAGACACTGCACCAGCTCCATATCCGCAGCCGGCGCTAGCGACATTAGCATCCCAGCCATCTGTTCTCTCCTCTCTCACCTCGCGACCAGCCAACCGACCTATTCCCTCAACAACGCAGCCGTCATTTGCCCCATCACTCCTGACTTCACGGCCAGCCAACCGACCAATTCCCTCCGAATCGGCAGACGGCCCCTATCCATCACACATTCTTGAGACAGCATTGTATACCACTCAATCGTCTCTAGATAAGACACACTTCTACCCTCTCTGGCGGCAAGTATTAGCATATTGGTTCCCTGCCAGCGAAGGTTTTATGGTCATGGACGAATGGCAACCTCCAGCTCATGACTCATCTGTCAGCGACGAAAATAGGATATCGATGGTTGTACTTCACAAAGGAAACCCAGTAGTTCTTGTGCTGCTGCAAGGCTGCCTCGACACAAGCAATGATTATTCTCGCCAGCGCATGCGTGGCGTAGCAAGCGACACATTTGATCAGGTTGCTCTTTGGTCGAGCCTCCCATTCCTCTGCGTTATCGCAACTATGGGAACGAAGTGGAATGCGTTCTTGAGGCCAACGGATATGACCAGCGAACAGGCGAAGCAGGTTCTCGGATATGATTGGTTTGGTGAATGGGAGGAAGATATCGTATCGGATGTATCCTATGAGGCTTTGGGGCATAATTTTAGGTCGATAAAGGTTGCTTGTGGGTAATTCCAGATATCTTTCGGGATTTGTGCTTATATTACTTGATCCTCCTCAAGTGTCCCAGGAGTTGGAAGGGTGGAGTGTTCCGCGTATCTAGGTTTTATTTCGTCAATCATGTAAGTTTGTACGTTAAATCGAGAAGACTGGCCTTTGCGCCAATGTTGCGCCCATTCAATGCTCGAATGATGGTCAACGTGTAGACCGCGAGATCTCCCGAGAAGACGCTGGTCATGATAAATCGACGAGAACTTGAAGATGTATATCAAAAAACATGTGGGCTCATGGCTCCGCCGAGTGGACGGAGTGTGGCGCTAAAGGTGTTGGCGCCTTGTTGGCGCCCAAACTGTTGGCAAGTCGTTTAAAATAAATTTCCTCTTCCCGAATCAGTGATTGACCCATTCGTTTAGAGGGATGATATTCTTGTATACCTACGGCGCACTGGCATATCTAGCGACCACTATCAGATCAAATAAACATCTGGACAACTTTTTGCAATGAGTGAAGAAAGCATAAGCAAAAAAAAACATGTCGATTGGTCAGGGCTGAGAGTTCTTGAAAAGTTTTGCATTCGGGATTTTGTCGGAAAGAAGTCGGGATTGACTTGGCTTGGAGTGAGATTCCTCACTTGCGGCTTCTCATGGCGATGAGGCATCATAATTTGATGCTTCTAGTAGTACCGTCTCTAAAGGACATTTGGGTCATGGTCGGTTCTCAGAACCATTGCTGATGAGCCCCACTTCCCACAAAACCTTCTGCGACTATTGAGCGTTTTTGAAGAGGGACTCAAGTCGCAAGAACGCAAGGGCATGGCGGAGACGCACTTCACGGTGAGCAAGAAGAGACCAAGTCGACCAAATAATACTCATAAACACTTGTCAGATTTTGGACACCCAACTTGTCCAATGCACCTTGGTGGCGTGCGGAACTCTACTTGTGTGTACCATCCCACATATCACCCGAGTCATATCTGAAATCCTCAGATTTACGATTTGTTGTGTACCCTTGACCAAGAGGTGAGTGGAGTTTTCCTTTGCAAGGTTCTCTGTCAGACTTTTGGATTTTATAGGTGAAATACGTTTGGCAAACGCCCTGGTCACCTGGAAAACTTTTATTCTTCTTAAATCGCTACCTTCCTTTCATTGACACGTTTCTTTCTCTCCACCGTAGGTCGATCTATCAGTTGTTCGCGTAACTATCACTTAGCTTCTGCTTTTTCATGCAACAGTCAAGTTAGTGGTATCTTCACCAGAGGCAAGTCGTAACGCCGTTATGGAGGTCCTCTTTGTATTGACGGACGCGACAATAGAAATGTCTGGCACACTACACGGTCGTTGCATGTTGGTGTCATTCTTCAGCATCGTTTAAATTAACTGCTGACTCATTACAATGCTAGGGTTTATCGTCATTGGAATAATTATCTCTGAAAGTCAGGATTATGTGTCTTTTTTCGTTTCCTAGCTTAATCTTCTCATGTTCCTTAGTCGTCCTTCTCCTTCGCACCTATGCTCTCTGGGAGCGTAAGAGGTCCATCCTCATCATCCTCTGTGTTTCAGGAGCAGTAAGTGCCCTTGCAACACTCCCTTCCCAATGACAACTTACGTTTGTCCTACCCCCAAGGTCACATATATTCCTGCTATTGTGATCACAAACCTAGAACTCCGATCACTGAAATGTCCGACCGCTCCCATCTTTTATGCCCGTCCGAACTGAAATTCTTTTCAGATGTCCCTACGACTCGGCCAGGCTGTCAGGTTGGCACAGCCAGCTCTATCATTATATTTGCTTACATCCTTCTCATGTTGTCGGAGACGGGTATGTGTTACTCCTCATGCTCCTTGCGAGCCTTACTCATCGTCTCAAACAGTCATAGTTGTTTTGACGGTCATTAGAGCGCGACAATATCGTGAGTCTGGACTCTCTTCCTTTTTTCTCCATCGTAACCCAAGTAATCAAGTTCGGCATTCAACATCTCCCTGGGTCGTCCAATTATACCAAGATGGTGCGGCCCGTTTTTATTTCCTCTGAACGTGTTTGATAGACCTGTCGGCCACAGGAATGCTTTTCTATGCATACCTGTTATGTACGTATTTTTTATTATCTCTTGTGTACTGTTAATCAATTCGACTACAGCAATGTCTATTGCTAATATTCTCGTCCCCATTCTCGCTCCGGTGCGTCAGAATATATTTTGTTACAAGGAATGTCCCCCTGACCCTCCCTACAGAGAATCTTCGCAAACTGGCTTGCGACGTACGTATCTCACCCCACTTTCCACGCAGGGACTTACGTCTGTCCCTCCCACAGCCCACAGAGGGTACTGCACTCCGTCCTGTGCAACCGTGTTCTTCTCCTCATCCTTCGTCAACGTTCCTCCGCTAACATGACAACCCGCATTCCCCGTGGCGATGAGGCCAATCAATCCGCCATCTTCACGTCCTTCATCGACGATGAGGTCAGCGCGAACCTGACGTTCACCACTCCTACCGTTGGTAGTACGGCCGTATCCTCGACGTATGTGGCCACTTCGAGCAATATGGCGACACTATCACAGTCTCTACAAGTACGATCGCATGATACAAGCTATGTGGATGTATAACTGGGTGTACTTAGACCTTAGAATGTGTGTATGTATTATTTAGACCCTTGTGATGTCGTTCCCCATGTATCCTATAGTATTTCTTGCTTGCGCGAAGGGGTTATGCACCTGGGAGGAGTAGATTCATGACATTATTTACAGTAATTGAATGAAGGTGTCCTGATCCTAGCATGACAATTGACAAGTTACACATATCCATCTATCCACCGCTCTAGCCCCTCTCTTCACCTTACATCGAGGTCCGTGTCGCAGAGGGTATATCAGTTGGCATCGTTTACGCCAAGTATTTACACAGGTGGCCGCTGTAACTCATCATGAATCGAGAACCCAAGTCTCCTCTGTGTTTTTGTGGCTTTTCTACCACCCGTTTGTCTGTCGTTCGTCCGTCAGATTTACTTCAAGTAAAGGGAGGTTGAAAGGGACTTACCTCTGCTCTTGACAGACAAAGCTCTCTGGCGCGCCCTCCCAATCTTCTAGCACGTACTTCCCAACAATGTGCAGCGCATCGTCATCCCCCTCTCCGAACAAGTCTCTCGCCAGCTGTGTATGACTGACTCCAGCATACGTCGTCGGGCACCGAGGGTTAACAAGAATTCGAGCAGGTCTAAAAACTGAGTTGGGTATCGAAAGCCGGCCCACCTCTGGCGGAGGCACGATCTCTCCGCCGTCTTCAACCGACATCGCATCGTAATCCGACCCAGCGTTTGCGTCCTCGTCTGCCTTGCCCTTCTTCCGCCGATCGGTAGCGTCATCGTTTACCTCCTCCTCTCCAGACCCCACCTGCACTTTCACTGCATCTCGAGGTTTGACTGGGACCGCTGCGGCTCCTGCATCCCTCCTAGCTTTGAGAGCGCCGTCCATCATCGGATCCCTCGCTGCCACCTCAATGACGTCCCTCTTCCTCATGGCCGCTGCTCCATTGGCTAAGTCGACCTCGTTCATTGCGTCCCTCGCGCTCCGAACCCACAGATCCCTGCAGAACCAAGCCTGGCTGCTGTCCAAGCACGGTGCGTCTGGCTCCCGAAGACCTACGCTCTCTGACCTTGAGAGGTTCTGGTAATCCGTCCCTGAGCGGTAGCTGACGCCTTTGTAGTACGACTGTGACGGGTCGACGACGTGCGTCCCGGATTCGCAGCAGAATACTTGGAATGGGAGGTGCTGTGCGTAGCGGATGGCGCCTTGCTTGTCGCGGGGAGGTACGGCGTCCGGCTTGGAGGAAGATTTTGATTGCCTGAATTGATCACCTTCGATATCGCGCGTTCGCCAGCTACGTATATGTATGTTAAAAGGTTGAGAGAGGTTCCCTAAAAAGGCAAGATACGTACCGGTCTGAGAAGATGAAGAACCCGTTATGTTCTGCCCAGTCCATCCCGCAGACCATCGCAGCCTCGTTCGCAAAGCTGATCTTGATAGTTTCGAGGATATCGTTGGGGCAGGTGAAGCCTTTCAGCCAGATGACGCGAGCGAATTTGATGTTTCTCTTTAGTTGCAGCTCCTGCAATGGCTCCAAAGCAAGGTTTCTCATATGTGCTTCCTCAAGTGGGTAATATGCGGCAGAGGGGTCTTGCGTCATTCCTGGCACTCGCCTAATCCTGAAGGGTACGCCGAGGAGGGTGAGCACGGCTTCGCACAGGTCTGTGAGTGTTTCTGTCGAATCGTTGGAGTCGTAGTCGAGCATGGAGACGAAGAGGTTGTCGGTTCCGAGTCTTTTTGCCATTTGCACGATAACGGCGAGCTGGTCGACGAGGAAGTGGTCGGCCGAGTGGATGACGATGGCGATGTAGTAGAGATGGTTTTCGCGAATGAGGTCGTCGTAGGCGCCTTCGCGTTTGTTCTGGCCAAAGGGACGTGTGAGTGTTGGACAGAGGGCGGCCACCCAGCCGTTGAGTGATAAGAGTTGGTCAATGGCAGTGAGGACGTGCTGAGCGTCTGTGGAGGCGGTATCTTTATTTATGATACTGAGTTAAAATTAGGAGGGGCGGTATGCTTCGTGAAAGGTGGAAACGTACTAAGGTAGTTGAAAACGCTCCCAATAGTCTCTGGCGCCGTCCTGGATGAGAGCTGAGAACATGTCATCGCGCTCGTCACGACCCATGCGAGACTGCAGAAAGGGATGGCGCTTGACATTCAAGGATTTATCTGGTCGTGTCGCACGCTCGATGAAGTTGTGCTCTACGATTTGATGCGACTGTGATTTTGAGTGTGTTGGTGGAGGAGAGAGTAGCCAGCGAAGGAAGAGGCCGAAGAATGTGATGAAGATAAGGCGTGATAACGTTCGACGACGGAAGGTGAACATGGCTGGGGGAATAAAAAAAAAGATGGAGCCTGCGGTCGAGCTCAACGAGCACGAAGAGGCTCACGGCGTCAAGCAAAGCAGCGATGGCGGCGACAAATGGCGTCCACCAACGACAGCAACCACAAATTGCTAAATTAGGCACAACCAAGGGACCTCCACCGGAAGATTCCGAAAACTCGACTCTCAATCCACCAATTATGCCATGCTCATAAGTTATGCAGATCTCTCCAAACGCAGCATTCGACGTCGTCGAGCGACGCATCCAGACGCTTACATCCATTCTCCAGAATATGAATAGGCGACGTTTCCCTGCCAGCAATGGGAGTCAGGTCCCAACTTTTCTGCGTCACTTGGCTACTCTCCTTACTTGTGATGATGCAGATGCTATCGCTGTTACTGGTAGTAGCTTGACTAACGAAGAGCTACCGACCTTGGTCGTGACCCAAAATCCTTTTGGCTCCGAATTTGGAGTGAAAGAGAAGACAAAGTCAAGTAGGACATTTGAGGAGGTGGTAAATGGGTACGTCTGTTGACCATCTCCTCTGTGTAATCCTAACCGCTTAAAGGGACAAGAACTCTAAGCTTCCCCAGCACATCTCCGACGTTTGGACTGCTATTGACTCGTATGATCCAAATGTTAAGGGCCAATTCCATTCGTTCTGCCTCTTCGTCATCGCTCGCTGTTTCCGGAAGTTGTCCAAACGCGTATCTCGAGACAAGGGATGCTGGGGTGTGAGTGTGAGTCAGAAGGTTTACGAGTGGACTCCTCTCAGTCAAGAACTCGAAGATGTTCGGTGGATAACGCCCAGAATGGGCACTTCAAGCCCTCCCCCCACGTGGAATTGACGGAATGAGGGAGAGAAAGATATAGATGTACGGGCGACTTGTCATTCAATGGGAGCTCTCAACTGCCACCTTGCGAAGCTGGGCTCGGCTTCTCGCGACTATCCTCAGGCAGCTGGAACTCGCAATAGACTCAACGAAGTCAGCACGAGAAAAGACGCTGATTGATGAAGAGACCCAGAGGCTAAAAGATGTCCATTCTTGGTGTCATCGTCTGTATGCGTACGTGCATTGGAAGGAGGATGTCGTAAGGACCCTTTTAACCAAGACGTCACTGGCATATGCGTTCAGCCTCCGTGATGTATTGAATGTGGGCGGTACGTAAATTTATCGTCTTTCCCTCCCTCATTTCATGGTTTACCTGCAAAAATGCAGATGATGCCGAACCTAGTGAGTTTGGTTATGTTCATTCTCTGAAATAAACTGAAAGGGCCGCTTTGAGATGAACTTGCCGATATGCGGAGAGAGCCCCACGAAAGTGATGGGCAACAAGTCCTTCGCCACTTGCAGGCCATCCTCGCATGGCATGCCGCCGCAACAAGTCTATTGGATAAAAAATATCGACGCGTCGCCCAAACTCTGCGTGTCGGCTTAGTAGAGGTTACCCCGAGCGAGCCCGATCTGATGACCGATGAGGAGGTCATTCGGGAATTCTTCCGTAGATGACCCGCTTCATCGCCTGAAGCCCGCATCTCTGTTGGGAATATTATTAGGGAAAACCACACAAAGAAGAAGTTCACTGCCACTCACCCAGAAGCGACTCTTATGGGACTTCTTACATATTTCTCCCCTGGCTCACCTTCCGTCAATCATGGGGATCAGATTGAGGAAGTCAGTCTTCGTCTTCTCAAAGAACTCATTGAACCGGTATTGTTGTTGTCCTCCCTTCCCCTGCACACATCTAATAAAATCCTTGGATACAGGCGATATTTGAGAAAGCCATCGCTGTTGGTGCTGTGACAGGCTCGGTAGCCTTCTTGGTGATATCAAGTTGCCCGGCTCACATGGGATTTTATTCTGTTGGACTCCTCCCTGAGTGGGAGTTGATGTCACTGTTCTCCAAGCACTTGAGAACGATCTATGGGACGAAATGAACGCGGCTGTAGAGGATAACATTTCACATGTTCATTCTTGTCAAAGCTCTGGCTCTAGCATGGGTTTTGAGGAGAACATAAGTTTTGAAAGTGGTAATTACAGGCCCTGGGAGTGGTCGGTGTAATTGCGGGTTCCAAGGGTAAGAAGCAATTTCGGAGGCCTCTGCACAAGGTCAAAGCCTTTCAGAATGGCCTCACCATTCAGAAGTCAGTTCTCAGCACATATATGGCTCTGATCTCTTCAAATTTCAGAGTCATTGGCAGTGCTGGAATGTTCAGGCTTCCATGGTGTTCCTTGGCTTGTGCTAGGGTCTAGCAAATGTAGAGTCAGATGTAGTATACATCATGCAAGGTCAGCTGGGATGTTTTCTTCCTCAGTTTTGACAACTACAAGACAATTCCAACCTCAATGCCTTGCCTCACTCAATTTTTGAGCAGCTTTTTTGTCAAACTCTGCTCATCTTTCTTGCCATCTACATCTCATCCTCTGAGCCAGCAACTCATACCAATAACAAGGCTGATTTAAAACCAATCTCACATAATTTACTGTGACTTATACCACATCTTATATGACTAGGCATCTACCCCTCCCACTACAATTTTACATTTGATGCTGAGATACCATGAGTGTTACAAACTCTTTTTCTTACATAAATAGACTATACTGGACAGTTCTAGACACACATTCCAGCTTGATTCCTTTTATGATTCATTTCTTATTTAGATATATTTTTCCTGACTCATACTTACTTAGATAGACTTGTATGACTCCTTTGTCATCATATGATTCCTTTAGACACAATATGATTCATATGACTCTACACAAGTCATATGACTCATACTTCTGATTTGTTTTATGACTTGTACCCTTAGTATATAAGTAGGGTACTTTCGTTTGTATTTGATAGCTTGAATCTAGGCTAATTCAATCCTCAGAACCTCAGAACTGTGCTTGCCCTTGAACTCTAGAGTCTTTTGGTTTTGAGTCTCTTTGAACCTCAAACAAATAAGTCTTCATTGGAAGACTTATAGATCTTACATCATCCTAAGTTAAAGGGAATGCAAGGGGCTGCTAGGGCAAGATCCTGAGAAATGCGACTCCCTTCGTCTTGTCCCATCAAAGTCTCAAAGGAGTTGAATACAGGGTTCAATATATCGAGCAGGTGAGACTAAATCAAGCTGCCTTCACTTTGATATCATCGTCTGCCTTGTTGATTGCTCAGCACTCCTGACAAATGTAATTGAATGTGACATTGCATTCAGTCTGTTCTTTGTCATCCTGATACTATTGTGAGTCAAAACAAGTAGGATTAGTAACAGATGCCGTCAGGCACTTCCATCAATTATACTATCTTTCAAGAGACCGGGACCAGCACTTTGCTTGTACAATGTGATCTTTGCAACAGATACCTCCCGCTTATAAAACATAAATCTACGATACACTATTAAAGACACTGTGGGAGTGTAATTTGCAAGGATGTTCAAGATCAAAACAATGCCGCTCAACTCAAAATTGCTACTCCCAATCAATCACAAGCTGGAACGACATTCATCAACTCTTTTCAAGAACTGAGATTTGGTAGAAGTTACTTGCCACTTACCAATTCAGCTTCCCCTTTTGCTACACCAACACAAACCTCATTTTCATTCGATTATCCATCCCACGACTCACTTGCAGGTGCTGATCAATCTTCCTACCTTCCACCATCATCCCCACCTCCTTTGAGTCCTACATCTGACCTTGGGAGCCAGGCTATATTCTCATTGAGTCCAGAAAAGCCGGACAGTTTCCTAGATAATGTTTGTACTGGCCATATTATTGAATGGAAAGCTGGTTCCATCTGGGATACCTATGCATTCCAGCTGCATGATAGCAATGATATTGGGTGGGCACCTATAGGTTATGAAGGACTGGGGTGGATTTGCCTTCAATCTAACTCCTGTAATATATTTCTAACAACAGAAACTGAAATGAATTGTCGAGCATGCGCTAAATGCTTCGGTTTATTGGACTCGAAAGCTCTGAGGAAATTTATGGACTGCACGGAAAAAGATATCATACCTCACACTCCATGGAAATATTTAAATGCAAGACAGCTCAAGAATATGCTTTCAACATCTCGAAAGAGAGCCAATGCACTCCACATAAAGCTATCACTATCTGCTCATCAAGTTAGTCGCCCACAGAAGAAGCTAAATGACTATTAATGGATGATTGTGCTTATCTCACAAAATAGGATTGCTGGGGTCTCCAGGATTTTATCTGTCGCACTGCAAAATGGAGCTAATGAAGAAGCTATCTGCTTGAAATTTCATCATGCAATTGAAGGAACATAATTTGACACTGCCTTGCTAATCAAGGCAATTGGTGGCCCAAGGTTGCTTTATGCACTCCACAAAGCGGAAAGATATCCATCACTCAGCACATTGCGGAAGTGGAAACCAATTCCTGAGCTTTCTGTGTCGGTGGGAAAGCCAGTTATATCTGAATTCTCTGAAAATATTTCCGTATTTCTGAGGGAAAGGGAATGAAAGCCATCAGCAGCTTCACAAGTACAAATTGTCATTGATGGAGCCACAATTGAAGAGGCTATTCGCTTTGATTTTAAATGGAAATCTCTGCTAGGACTTTGCCAAGAGCACTGCGGAAATATCAAGACAACTGTGGATGATATTCAAGACCTTCACAATGTAGCTCATGCTCTCGATGCAAATGAAAGCGATCATCAATGTCATTATGGAAAAGATGCAACAGTACTTGGGATAGTGCCAGTTATGGGCAGAGAGAATTATCATGTAACCCCCCTTGTCTTAGCCAGCTCTTGCAAAACAGAAAAAGGTGAGCAGTTGGCTCTGTGGGTGGCAGATTTTGTCGAAACCTACCATAAACATCCTGATGGTGAGGCATGGCATGGCCCAATATTTACTATTGCTACAGATGGAGAGTCCTCGTTTCGAAAACTCCAGTTTATCATTGGACTTGGCAAAGAAGCCATCACACAGGAATCTGACCTTGGTCAAAAAATATTTGGGCTTCCTGGATTGAATTTAGAAACAGGCCATAACAGACTATTGGGAACTTGTGATCCTAAACACATCGTAAAATGGTTTGCAACAATGATTAGGTCGCTGAATGGTATTCAAGTTGGAAATGTGCATATTACATCCGGTGATGTGCACTTCAGTCACCCACTTGACCAAGCTATTAGCTAGGAAATCTTAAAAAATTATCCAGGCTAGGAGATCCTCCAGCCATTTATTTTTTTGCCTTGGGAAGAAAATATATTGCTGTATTGGATGAAAAATGTTTGACCATGAATATTCTGACTGGAAATGTTTTGGTGGGTATATTGTGTTGAAAAGTATCCTAGCCATGTCAAAGTGGTTGGAAATGTTTTAGGTGTATCAAAGTGGTCAGAAATGTTTGAGGCATCTCAGACTGGTAGGAAATGTTTTAGGCATGTCACACTGCTAAGAAATGTTTTAGGCATGTCACACTGCT
>KN838819.1:39804-53269 GCA_000827195.1 Laccaria amethystina LaAM-08-1
AACACTTTGGGAACTCGACCTCACACTCCAGGCGTTGCGCGCGACATAGCCCCTGGATCCGCACCGACTTCTCCTCTCAAGATTGTGCTTCCACGACCTGTCTCCCTTGACGAATTCTGTGATCACTATGGGATTGACGATGAGGATCGTGCACGTCTATCAAAACTCAAGGTGCAGCCTGGGGATAGACGTGTGGAGAAGCTGGACCGTGAGGATTGGCAAGGCCACGCCGGTTTCGCCAAGCTGTCCTGGGATGATTTCATCACCAAGCACAAGTTGTTTGTCACCGACGTGAGGGCAGGGAAATGGGATACGGTTTGAGCATGGTTCGTGATTTGTTATAGCTACCTTCTTGATCAATGGACTCCCATTCCGTGGACTCTCGTTCTGCTTGCATCATTACATTGTATTCTGTACCATACGTTCTGAACAATGACAATCATGTGTTCCACATGTACCCAGCGTGCCTAAACCAACTATCTGCCATTCCGGCAGTAACACACCCACATGCTTCCATCAACGCCATCTCAGGGTTATCGTTTGCTCGAATTTCGAGGCCATGTCGCCGAAGATAGGCTTTTACTATATAAAATCAGAGCTGAATAGTCCAAAATAGCCCATGAACATACAAGTGCTGAAGGATTCCTCAATGGGATTGAGGTCTGGTGAATACGGAGGAAGGTAGATTAGGAGACACCCTTTATATATTCTGTGAATGAGGAAAGAACATTTCAGGGAAGCCTCGCACCTGCAGCATTGACAAGATCAACCAACTCGGCGTTATGATGAATTCGGCAGTTGTCCATGACCATGACACTTCGTTCTCCAGGCCAGGGGTTCATTCCGGGAAGCTATTTGAATGTCAGTACCTGAAAAAAGGTAACGGATTTCCACGCACCACCTGCTCGACAATATAATCCCGAAATTGCTCACTGTCAAATGATCCCAAGACAGTACGTATTGCATCATAGCCACTGATGGTAATTGCCGCAACCGTTGAGTACCTATCACCACGGACGAAATTGTCAATGAAATCGGCACGTTGTCCAGAAGGTGCGCGTCCATAGTGACGTGCAGTGTCATGGTCATTCTTGCTGAATTCATCAATAAAAACCAGCTCTATGCCCTGTCCGCCTGTACAATCTTGGATCACAGCCATATATTCAGCTCTTGTTTCCTCGTCGCGTTCCTTTGCGATCTTGTGAAGAAGTTTTCGTGTAAGACCCGCCGCTTCGAGGTTCTTGTGGAGCGCGCTGCATGAGATGACGATGTCGTGGTGAATTGCGAGCCACCAGACGAGTTCGTCGAGATACGCGTCTGCTTCATTATGGTATACCTCCTTGATAGCCGTCATGACAGCGCGAATGATGATCTTCGGCCTTCCGAGCAACGGAGAGGGTGGCCGGTTGACAGAGCTAAATTCATCAAAGATCCTGCGCCACCGGAACATGCTAGCCCGAGAGATACAAAGACTTTCAGAGATAAATTCGAGGTCGTGTCCAAGTTCCCAGAGCCGAAGAGCGCATTCTTTGAGATCCTTACTGATTTTACGATTGCCCATAACACAGGTGAGGTGATGAAACAAAGCGACAAAGCTCAATTCTATATAAGGCAACCACGGAAAAAAAAATGTGGAATCTCATTACTAAGTGGAAGCGCTGTAATGCAATGAACTATTTAGTTACCGAAACGAAAGGATTCGAATACAATGATCAACAACAATTTGATCAACTTCATCCTCATTTCTGACACGAACCTTTGTGCTTCACCATCGACCGTTGTGCGCTTTGGCTCTGCATATTTTTCACACTGAGATTAATAGAAGGGAACTCAAGACGTGTCTTTCCGCCTCGTTGAGGCGAGTATCTCATTGACGTTGCCCATGACCACCACCGTCCGACTATGAAATCAATGTTGCTTCAGGCGTTACCGGTTTACCCACCAGCACCTTTGGGTTAGGGGGAAAACCGCTCTCAGACGGTTTCATTCGCTCTCTCGGATCGTTTAACCGTGTGTGTGTCCATCCATCTGATCGACGACAAACTAACGTGGGTCTCTTCTAGATGTCATGCATATACGCCGTAAAACATGCAAATGACGTTGGCATCGGGTACATGATAGGCGGAGCTAATGGGTAACTGTCTTTCAGATTCATCCTTCCCTCTTCTCGCTTACAACCTGATCTCGCCCGTCATTCAGTGCCACCCAAGTCTCCTACTGACACATAACGGTCACCGTAAATTTCTACCTTTGTGGCGCAAACTCGAGTAGCATATGCGCCGCCCGTCAACGTTTCAATCACAGATCGAGGGCGGAATCTACAACAACTGGAGGACCAGCCTTGAAGATTGCCTTACGGGTTCGTACGGTACGTCCGCGCCCTTTCCCTCCCTAACCGCCGTTTTCTGACAATGTATTCGTTAGTCTCGTACCATCCCCTCGGATTAACGCACACCAGGGATATGCTCTGGTCCCTACGGCGACGTGTGGCAGAAATGAGTTCTTGACAAGGTTCAGAGGGTAGGTTGGATGTGCAGGAGAAGGGTCAAGCCCTGTGCTCCATTGCAGGTACGAACGTCAATTCTTCGACCGATCAATTCCTACTAAGACGTCTTCATTTCTAGAGGGCAGTTCACTGGTCTATAGAAACCCCGGTACCAGTCTGCTGTTCTTAGAGCGTTGGAAGATGTTTTGTACGTCCTCTTGCTTTAGGTACGGCTGCAATACCTCAGGCTTTCGACCACGAGCTAATCAGACTATCGTTTTGCAGGGTCAATGACGTGGCAACTCTAAGGCATAAAGTTTACACCAACGAGCACGCCGTCCCGCAAGCGATGAACCAACGCCGACGCGCGAGCTATTCGTTATAGTGTTGAACCTCTCAGGGGCGATGGGGAGCAAAATATCCTGCTTGCAGAGGACCTCGGAGAGGACGATTGCAAAGATGGACGACTGGAAGCAACGCTGTTAACCACCATCAATCCTGCCAACTCTACGCCTATAATTCGCGCGCCTCCGATGCAAGTCTAATTTTCCCTTTGCATACCATCGGCCTTTCCAGGAACTCGAATCAGTTTAGCTGCTGTGCTCAAAACTCGCAGTGAGTGCAACCTCCTATGAAGGATAAGGGGTTGAAAGGACAGTGAGGTCTGAGCTTTCATTCAGGGGGGGTAAAGGTTTAGCAGAGGCTATAGCATCGGGAATATGTGACATTCAGGCCGTACGTGTCCTGTCGGGTTCAACTTCATTTTGCTGATAGCTTTCTGTCGTGCGGTTAGTCAAATCATGTCGGCGTTTTATGGGTCTCGAAAGCTTATCGTAGTCCTTGCCTTGAATTGAGCCAGTAGCCCATACTCTTGCAACACATTCCTACCCGTCAACCACCCTCAAGTGACTCGGGATCGAAGGCTAACGGAGACACGGTTCTGGTGGTCACCTTTTGGCTTCTACGTACGCAACCGTCTTGTCGCTGAGGTTTACGCTATGTTCCCTCTATCACCGACTTTCGCAGCTCCTGATTATGCATCCAACAGTTCACCTCGCATGCCATACCCCTACGCGTTTCAGCACGACAAACGATATATACAACGTCTTCACGGTGCGGAGGAGAGGCTAGTCATGAAGCAGTCGGTTTGTGGCCTTGTTGCTCAATTACGGGCATGACGTTATTGCTTGCCCGTACCTACCCCTGCGGCCGTCTGGTGTTCCGTGCTTCGTGCCGATTCTGTCCTTTGGCCCTTCCCACTTAGATCTCAACACTCCGCAGCTCCACCAACGGTTCGCCCTAACGACAACCATCCAGCAGTAATGATACAGTGAGGCCAAATCCGGCCAAAAAACATCACAACTTACGATCGCCGACGGAATGAGTACGATGAAAGATCCGAAGTCCTAACCATTGAAGCATCGAATGCTGGAAGCACAGTGAGACGTCTGTGCCCAGAGTTTCTTGCGTTGGGTACAACATGACTGATCCCTCTTGACGATGAACTAATCGATTGGTCTTTTGTAAGATCCGTGACGTGGCGACGCCCGTGCTGAAGGAAACCAAGATCATCCTTGCGACCCCCATCATTCGTCCTCTCCCTCAGTGGGCCCTTGTCCTCCTACAACATATGAAACACAACCCGCGCTTGTGCGGATTAGTGAGGAGGATGGTAGCGAGAGGGGTGCGAAGGAATGTGAGGGACGCGGACGATGGATGACAGGAGGTGGAGCCAGAATGGCGTCTAGGGAGATGGGGGTCGCTAGGTCCTACTTGGATTATGGTGAGAGCCAGCTATGTATGCTCGCCTATTGTAATTTAACATTCGTTTTAGGATTCAAATTTCAGGTGGTGTCTCTGTAGGGGATCTGCTGCTCTTGCGAATATCTGAAATGAAATAGCATGTCATCCCTTCGTCCCCTTGAGTCTGCTTGTTTGGCTTTCCTTTCTCACATTTCTTCATTGACCACTGTTTTCTGTGGCGCCTCCTCGATGACTTGATGCTGAACCACGCCACTGCGCGTTCACCGAAAGGCGTGCGACGATCAAACATCATTCGGGCTGCTCATGCGACCCCTCACGCTGGCTACGACGTCTGACAGGACTTCAGCGAGCTTTTTGTGGACCATAAAGTTAATTCGCGAAGCGCAGTTTCCCTACGTGAGCCTCCACTTCCTTTCCGACGTACAACGTGTTTTAGGATGCAAAACTGGCAAGAATTTCGAACTTATGGGGGGGTTACTTGATGATTTAGCAAGCAAGGATCAGGGTTAAAAGAGGCCTAAACGAATGGCTTCGAATCGTTGCAGAGGAGCATTTCGTTTATGATCACTTCGGATTCACCTGATGCATGATAATTGTTAGATTGGGCCCAAACTATGTCGATCATTGATCTGCGAGCATTTTTTGGCGACATCCCGTAACGTGCAAAGATTCTCGTTCATCATTGTTCAATAGCAATCTCATTTCCGCCCCTCTTGACGCTCTCGCTATTGTTGTCGACTCAATTAAACCATTCCCCCCCTTTCCTTCATCCAACCTTGACGACTAATAGGTCTAGTTTCCGTCTTTTGACGTTGCCGAACCTTACAGCACTAACGTTGACGAAGTTGATCTTTGAAGGGAACTTGATGGAAATACAGATGCCCGACGTCGACCCATATACTGAAACGGACTCTTTTCCCCTTATACTTGAATTACATAGCAGCGCTTAAGAAGTACGTCGGCGGTGGATACTTCGTCTCCCCTCTTTGAGGCGCGAGAAGATTGACATCCCCGCGTCGTCGTTCCAGCTCACCCCATGGTTTCCGAGTCATTCATCCTTTCCGTTCTTTTGAAGGGGATAGGGATCGAAAGGCTCTAAAAGCAGGCGTGTATTCTGGTGAGCATCGTGCGGAATGTCACCAGTGTTTTACTTTACGCGAAAAATGGCAGTTCCATCCCATCCATTAATCATAATGTCCGGATAGCTTACCTTCATGCGCTACATACGTCGAAAATGGCCAATTCACTTTGGGCGTAGAGTCCATGTTCCCTTCGCCTCCGAGGTATGGCCGCGTTGATTCTCCGAAGTTTTTCAGCCGCAGTCCTGAGTGCGCGCATCTTATGCTGGAGCCGGCGGGAAAGCTGGCAATATAACGTGTGTAAATTTCTCCAATCAGACTCCTTTGGCAGCTGATGGGCTTCCGAAATGTTATCATTATATGAGTAGGTTCTTCAAAAGTGGCCAGGGACACACTTAATCATGCGGCATCTGTGAACCATATTTTGTGAGTGCAAGGGCTGTGGTTATTTTTATCTCCTGTTTTATCGTTGCTATTTCCTTAACCAATGCGCAGTATAGGGCTCTGGAGGTGTTGTTCCGTCGTGTGAAGCAACCAAAGTTACGTCTGCAAGGTTTAACATCTGGCCAAGACTTTCCAGTGTTTGGTTTTTTTTTTTTTTCATTGCGCAGTCAAGGTGTTCTTCGGGTCGTTTCTTCAGATACAATTGCGTATAAAAGGTAACTCAGTTGCTCACTCCATCCAACCAAGTTTTTTCTTTTTCTTCAATCTCATTTACTTAATCTCAGTCAAATGGCAGCCAATCGTTTCCTCAGGCTCATTAGTTTCGCCCTTTGCGCCATTCAACTCGCAAACGCTGGTCCTATTCCCCGACCATTGACCTCTTGTGACACCCAGCAGGTGGTATAAAGCTTTTCAACATTGAACAAACACTTACCTCTATGTCCAGCCCCCTTCCGCCATCCCTTCCGCGCAACCTGTGAACGGACCCGCACCAGTTCAACTCCCGGATACTTACGCGAGATTCTGTGAAGTACGCAGCCATACCTCCTCCAGCTGGTGCTTCGAAATCGGTACGAAGGCTTTAACCTCCCTTAATTTCCAATATCTGACCTAATCCGGCTCCACTGAGCGGGCCTCCCGCTGGCCCAATGCCAACGTACCTCCCACAGAGCAATCCTGCTCCCAAAGCTCCCAATGGTCCCCCAACAAATAATGCAGCACCGAATGGCGCAACAATCGGCCCAGCACCCAAAAAACCGCCCAAAGGAGCCCACGCGCAAGGGTATCCTGCAGCTCTCGTGGTCCCGTCTTCCCTTCCTGTCGGTGGCCCACCCGCCAAAAATCTCCCGCAGGATGACCGCGCTCCCAAGCATCCTATCCATACTTTTCTATCATTCGATCCCCTCGTGATAATTAGGATCGATCGATCGACCACTCCAAGACCGCTCTCCTCTTGGTTACCATTGTACCAAAGCTTTTTTTTTTTCAACCCCCAGTTTGTGCACCATCTTACCGATCGACCCTCACACCTTGAGCCTATGTATTAATCCAACAGGCAATCTACTTTTTATGAAGAAACCGCCCACGATAGGCTGGTGGCTCGACGTAACATAGCCCATCCATGCGAACGGCGAAAAAACAAACATTGTCCCAATCAAGAAATATCCATGCGGCGATCATTCTACTGTACATATTCCAGCCGAGTTTTCGCTTCCTACCCCAGTTGGAGACGACTGGCGAGCGTAATATTAATCGCTGCTTGTGCGGGTGGAGAGTGAATACCGGATGCCACTGACACCCCGCCTCGCTTTCTACTTACATCAACACTCCCCAACACTCAATCTACCCCATTCCCGTGCTGTATTCCTTTCGTGGTCAACGTACCGCTGCTTCCCTTGTTCGAAAAGTGGCGCCGGACCACCTGAGGCTGCTTGAACGGAACGGGGTGCCACTTCTTCCAAACTTCTTCTATCTCGGGTAAGTTTCCCAATTCTTAACCGATCACGTCCACTCTAGGCTCATTTACAAGGCTTAGATTCATTGAATCTCTAACCCCGAAGACGAGAGCCTGAGGCTTTGCTTTGGCATTTGTCTTCTTAGATCTTGATGGCGTAGGCATCCTCAGCATCATCGCACTTACGTTTGCTAGCAACATCGTGCATGACATCCAAGCGGTCAACAAGTTCCTCGCAGAGGGGAGGATAGTCGCTTCGAGTGAAGCTATGATTACATTTTGTGTGTTTCTTTGTACTGCCGTTTGTTCCTATAACTAATGTCTTGCAGGGGAAGCAGCATGCCGAACCAACCAGCGGGCGCTTTTTGGGCTGTCCTTAATCGTTTGTTCGTCATCGGACAGACGGTGGTGCTCTTCTTTCTGCTTCCCTGTTATCGGAAAGAACTTTGGTCTCGGCGCATTGGGTTCTATCGAAATGCTGTACATTCCCCCCCACCCTCTCCTCCTTCATTGTCAAACAAGCTCACATTCATTTCTTTTGTAGCTGTGATCCTCTCCCATCGTGTGGACAGATTCACCCTCGTTTCTGCCTTTTTCCTCTTCTCCATTGGGTGTTTGAACGTCCGATCATGGGCCTTATATTCCAAGAACTTGAACGCGCCAAGTCCAAACGGTCCGTGAGGTCCTGCAGGGAACATGCAAAGAGCGCGCTGCCGACGCAGGGGGCACTGATATTTGCCTCGTTGTGAATATGGCTTCTGCACCACCCTCGTTTGTGTCGAATATGTGTATCGGACCCTTTTCCGGGATATCGGGGCTTTAGACTCCCTTATTGGTTTGACCTTTTTCCACAATATCACTATGACATCTTTTCTGTTTGCCTTTCATGTGTATCCTATTAGATCCCAAAATAAACGATGCTTCACTAGTCCCAGTCCGAAATTTTCGTTACTAGGTTCCTTGAAGTGACAATTGGTCATGTGTGTCACTTTCAATCAACTCAATCTTGTCGAGAACAGACAACGAAATAGACGTCGACGAGGACTTTGTTGAGGGCGTAAGTGACGAAAACAGCGATGGATTGGAACCAAAATCAGAAGAAGACGCAGAGGGCGAAGAAGACGAAGAGAACAAGGACGATGCACCCAACCCCGAAGAAACGTACGCGGAGAAGGAGATTGAAGGAGATTTCGAGTGGGCATTTCTCTATAACTCATCATTTGGCTGATCAGAACAATCTCAGTCGTATCGTACAGAACATACGACACCGGGACATGTCTTTACACAACGGAGCGAGCGGGAGCGGATTGACAAAGGATTGGGAACATGGGTATAACCAACAGGCGTTATACTGCTATCGGAAAGTATACAGTCTCGACCCGACAAATGTCGACGCGTTCTGGGATCGAGCATCGTTGGAAAAGGAGATCGGGGACTTTCGGACAGTAAGTTCGTTCATACTCATCATTAACGTTGCCTTCAGGCCCGCAACGCGTTCACAGCAATTCTTAAACAATTTCCACACGACCTGACCGTTCTCCGCGAACTCCACACCATCCTCGTCGAGCTCTCCAAACTCCCAACCTGTCCCGACCTCCTCCAAGCCACATTCGAGCACTACCAACGCACCTATTCCAGCCCTTCCGAGACTACCTTTACCAAACTTGACCTGCTCCCCTTGGCGGACTTGTACAACGCCCTTGGGGAACACGAAAAAAGCAGCCCACACGATTAGGCGCGGAACTCGTTGATTGTAAGGGAGAGCCGAGCAGCGGTATTGGGATTTGTTAGGGTTATCTCACGTCCGCTATCTCCTTACTCGTTGATCCTGATAGACATGTACGCGCCTAGTACCATCCTCACGTGTCTTCGTGGGTGTAGGCGTAGATGCGGGGAACCATTTTGACTTGTAAGTTGTCGTCGTGCGTCAAGGAAGACTGTAGTTTACAAGGAAAGGCGCCGTTAGTATTAGTTTATTTGGTGCACGTAAATCTGGAAACGTTTGGGTTGAGCAAAGAACTAGAAACACAGGATAAAAGCACACCAAGACAAGGCGCAGGGCGTAACCAGGTTTTAGTGAAACCGTGAAAGAGTTCTGAACGACAAGACACTGCAGAAGGCAACGTCAAGGATCATGAATATAACGATACAGGTGCGTTTATTGGATGAAACATAAGCTACAAGTACGCATAATTCTAGACTCCAAGCGTGCAAAGGGAATCACAGAAAGCACGCCGACAAAGCCCCCTCGGGACCCGCTCAAAACGTCCCCACAGAACGCTCAGAGCTTCCCAAGCGAAGCAGCAGTCACACTCTGCCGAGCAGCCTTGGCACGCTTCCTAAACATCTGGGTAGACTCACTCCCATAAATTCCACTATCCCACACACCGCGCTGCTCCTCATACTTGTCAGAACTATCCACCAACTCCTTCAAAACAAGAGACAATCACAACAACTCACAAGTTAGCCTTGGCAGCACTAGCAAGCGTTGCAAGCTCCCTCTGATCCTCACTCTTCACTTCCTCGAGAGCGACAGCGGCAGCCGTCTTCTTGCGCACAACAGTTCCGAGACGAGCTTTACCCTTCACGATGACGTAGGGGATGCCCATCTATCCTTATTGCTGTCAGGAATGCTATAGCATTCCAGGTGTCCAGGTGTCAGGTGTTCAGGTGTCAGGTGCCCAGGTGTCAGGTGTTCAGGTGTCAGGTGCCCAGGTGTCAGGTGCCCAGGTGTGTCAAGTGCAGGTGTCAGGTGCAGGTGAGGTGTTAGGTGTCAGGTGTCGGGCCTTCAGGTGTTAGGTGTCATGTGTCATGTGTCAGGTGCAGGTGTCAGGTGCAGGTGAGGTGTTAGGTGTCAGGTGTCAGGCCTTCAGGTGTCATGTGTCAGGTGTTAGGTGCAGGTGTCAGGTGTCAGATGTTTCAGGTGTCAGGTGTCAGGTGTTAGGTGCAGGTGTCAGGTGCACCTTACACCTGGGTGATACCTGACACTTGGGTGATACCTGACACCTGGGTGATACCTGGGCAGTATTTTCTGAAGTTTAGCTAAGTCTAAATTACTATAGTTGTTGGTGTCAGGTGTCAGGTGTTAGGTTAGGGTACATAGGTGTTGACAGATGCATAGGTGTCAGGTTACCCAACACCTGAGCATGATTTTCTAAAATTTAGCTAAGTCCAAATTACTATAGTTGCACTATTGTTACCTTCACTTGACACCTGAGCCCCTGCACCTGGCATCTATGCACCTGCATTTGATAGTTATCTAGATAACTGTACTACTTGTCCCTGTCATAAGCATCAGTAAGTGCTGATGAGCACTGATCAGAGTGCTCAGCACTGATCAGTACTGCTCAGAGCTGAATCAGTGAAAGCTGAACAGAACCAAGTGATGCTGAACTGAACTTAGGCTTACAATGCAATTATATAAGTTGATACTATAATTTAGAAAGTAGGTGCATGAGCAAGGATCAAACCAGGCTTAGAAAAGATTTCATAAAAAACTAATAGCATTATAACCACTAAGCCATACAACCACCATAAATGAAAACAAGGGTTGACAAACACCAATGCCCAATTTGTCATCATCAACAAGCCACAAGGCCCACCCACCACCACCCTATTGCCACATCATCCATGGCCACCACCCCTCACATCCCTGGTCGACCACCAGCAACAATGACAGCATGCCCCAACACATTAACAGTGTTGATGCATTGTCCTGTTGTGTCCTGGTTGCCATGTCATTTAAAATTCCTCAAACTAAAAATAGAATGTGGTCCCTGCTATATTTCTGAACATACCCTAACCCTTTCCCCATGAAATATCTGCCTTGAATGGGATGGATGGGGCAGGCTGACTTTGGATGACCCTTGGTCAGCAAGGAGCCTAATAAATAGATGTGAATAACTGTAGTCAAGGGTATCAGTAAACTTTTGTAGTCTTTTGTTATTCTATGAGTGAGCTTTGTAGTCTATGTCTAATCCTTGTGGTCAATGACCAACTTTGTAGTTTTATGTAGTCTATTTGTAAACTTTGTAGTCTATGACTGACTTTTGTAGTCTTTTGTATATGCTATTAGTAAACTTTGTAGTCTATGACCAACTTTTGTAGTCTTTTGCAGTACTTTACCCCCCCCCCACATGTTCTGATCAGAATTTCTACAATCAGGGTAGATTGCAACCATCTTGACACTTTTTGTCTGATCAGTGCTGATCAGTGCTGATCAGCGTCAGGATTGCCAATCAGTGCTGATCAGTTCTGATCAGTTCTGAGCAGTTCTGATCAGAGTTTCAGAGTTTTTACTATCAGAATAGATTTCAACCATCTTGGCAGTACATACTGTCAAGAAATTACAACTTTTTATTAAACAATCTTCTCTTTAGCTACTTTACACTAATTAGCTAAGCTCACAATATCTAGTCCTCCCCAAACTCAACACCATTATCATCTTCACTCTCTTCATTAACCTCTCTATTTTCTGCCCTCCTTTTCTTTATACCCTGTTTTTTGAGAACAAATAATGAGTGGTAGAACAGCATAGAATGTAAGAACCAATCAAAATTGGCCGCAGTCATGCACTTTAAAATCGATTCAAAGCCACCAAGCCATGAATTTAACTGTTCACAAGCCTATATCACTTAATTAACAGAAATTACTATATATCATTAATAAAAATGTACCTGTGTATTGAATGCTCATTGAAAGCAGTCATTTCCAAATTTATCCTTTGCAGGAATTACAAGGTTTGGTGCTGATCCATCAGTTGGTGCTGATCCATCAGTTGGTGCAGGATTGCACCAAGTACGACAAAGTTCATCAGTTGCCTTGTGGCTGGTATAATGATAGGAATCCACAAGAAAATGAGATGTATTGAACCAGTCTTGAAGGTGTCCAGAGGCCTGAATATGCCTGAGCACAATACAAGCTTTATCAATGCAGATATAAGCAGGACGAGGAACTCCTGAGGAGTATATTGAGTTGAGAAAAGCAACAATATTAGTAGGAGATTCAGACCGAGCAAATTTTGCACAACCAATAACTGTTCCACATGGTGCACATATTGTTTCAACACAGTAAAAGCGATTTGGACTGAAGTAGTTTTTGACAGTCCGATCTGCAAGAGGTGGACCATCATGTGGGTGCTGACCATGTTGGATTGGGTTTGGAAGCCAAGGTAAGTTTTCTCCAGGTCGCTGAAGCATTCTATGAACACCAGCTAAAGCACCAGGACTATGATTCTGAATATGCTTCTGCCATTCATGTTGGTGTTGTTGGCAAGCCATAGTCAAGGGAACTCTATTTTGGTTGCAACCAATAATCCGGCACTTGTTTCCATACTCCTGTTCATGAAGAGCACAAAATGATCCACCTTGAGCATTGAGAAGTTCATTTTCACAATTCTCATATGCACAGTGAGTTGGACGAGGTCTTTATTGTCCCCCACGGATTCCTGCAGGATTCCAGAGGATTCCTGAGGATTCCTGAGGATTCCCAGGACTCAATATTGGCTGATGTGCCAGCCAATTTCTTCAGTCCTGTGGGGGTACATTCCTGAGGACTGGAGAGAGTCCTGAGGATTTTCAGACAGGACCAGTCCTGGGACTGGAGCAAATGGGCTGAGTCACATGACATATAAACATGTGCTTTGATATATCATGTGATGATTCACATGATATATGAACATGTGCTCGCATCACGTGACGTTATTTACACTTGTGAACATGTTTGTTTATCATACGTGACATGTCACACTTCCTTTCAACCCTCACCACCATCAACCTCGCTCACCACCACCACCATCACCACGATACACCGACGCCGACAACAACAACAACAACAACAACAACAACAACGCGAACGACTACAGGAAGGACGACCGCGAAGCACGCTGACGGCGGTGGCGCCCAACAAACGGCGCCACCACCGAACTGCTGACGTGGCACGTCGACGGTCCATTGCCATGTAGACGGCCACACACACACACCACGACAACGACCTCCCTCCACCCACGATGACCGCCCCTGAACAACGATCCGGCGCCCACGAACGAGGACGACCCCCCACGCACGCACGGACAGACAACGACCCCACGCACGCACAACGGCGACCGCCCACCCACGGACGACGACCGCCCACGGATACCCTGGGCCACAACGACCCCCCACGCACCCACAACGACCCTCCGTAGACAACGACGACCCCACCACGAACAACGAGCGCCGCAGACCCCCCATACAACACCAA
>KN838820.1:6277-43661 GCA_000827195.1 Laccaria amethystina LaAM-08-1
TCACAACGTCCACGACCGTCTGTAATGCATTTTGGGAGCTCATAACGCTAGATAGGGTTTTCCCCAATTTACTGATGGCAAGTTGTGACTGTTATGTTCAGACCACATTTTGGTCACCTCCTCATCTTCACCTCCATCGTCTTCTTCGTCCTGGGGAGCTACGCTGTTCTATTCAGCGCATTCTTGCCGTTATCTGGAATACGAGTAACGTTTTGTCTCTATACCACTCGGGAGAAAGGTCTAACATTTTGGCTGCCTGGCCATTCCTAGGTTCTCGACGCCCTTGCGCAGGATACCCACTACAAGTACTTCTTTCTCCTGCTCGTGCCGACTGGGTCGTACTTTGTGATTGCGAACTGGGTAGGGTGGCAGTATTATCAGAACTCATAGAGGGTGAGCGCAAATTTGCCTGTCTTCAAACGCTTTCTAACCTCACCTTCGAACGAGGTAGCATGCCGTCTGCTCGACCCTACGTTTACGTAGATGGAAAGGTACACCAACGAAAAGCCCATGCGCTGCTGCCTTTCCTTCAATCCCAGTCCCAAAACACGTTAACGAAACTATATTCCAAGCCTTCATCATGCCTCTCAATATTTCGGTGGACAGCTACGCAATTGGCAGTTGCAACGCCACTCTGACCCCCATCTACAGGCTGCTTGACCCCATATCAAGGCAACTGATCATGAACCTCCTCTGGCTGGAATCAGCCATCCCAGCTTCGACCATGGCAGCATGGGTTACACGGGAAGGGAAACCGTAAGTACTCCAACTCCGTCTACTCTCCCTTTTCGACCTCTGTATTCTTGATAGGATATACACGGAAGCTCTTACCACTCTCGCTAAGCTTCACATCTTCCCAAATTCTGCGATCAAGTTGGCGGTGGTTCCGACTTTTAAAACGAGTTTCCGGCAAGCTATAACGGGGGGGTGCGTATGCATACTTGGAATATCATTGAGTTTGACACCGGACTGACGCTCTCCTGATGTAGGGGCACTAGTGGGAGTTTCGGCGTTCCTTCAGAGAAAGACGACAAGCAAAGTGACGTTGACATCGAATTCCTTGATGTTTTTGCGCTTGAAAGATGGGAGGTGCGCCCTATTCATTTTCATGACTTATCTCAGTCGTAAACATCTCATCCAGACGATATTGCACTATATGGTCTCCTCCGGATCAGGACAAAACCCGACCAAGCCCTCTGTCCGTGTATTATTCTTACTTCAACGAAGTGGCCTCATGACGACCGTTGGGTATGTCAGGTATAGCGACTACCCCATTTGCATGATTTCTCAAGTATCTCTAGACAAGGCCCTTTGCAGATAACGTCTACGGGGTTTCAATTCCTCCTTCATTCACCTCACGAGCAGCTTTGGGAGTTGTTATTGCAGTATCTGCACCTTACGGAGGTAGCTGTTGACTGCCACTATCTGGGTCGACCTAACTCTTTCTTTAGGAGCGACAAATGGACTTGGTCGACGTTTTAGGGTTTCTCTTCATGCTATCTACCATGGAACTTGGCAGAGTTAGCTCCAACACCTTTCTAGTCGTTTTCCGCTGACTTGAAACTTAGGAATACTCCACAGAGCGTCTTAGTAAAACTCAAACGGCCATGCTCGAAGATCTGGTAGACTACGGTCTAATATGGCGGCGTAAGGTTTGTCTCACATCCCTCATACTACCCTCACTCTCAACAAATATTATAAATAGCCATCTTCAAAACATTTCCACCCCACCCGCCTCGCTACAACATTAACATCCTCATCCCCGCCTCTACCTTCCTCAATCGGTAATCGCTCCGGCCCGCAAGAAGGATTCATAGTGCTCGAGACGAATTACCGGATATACGCTTATACAGGTAAGCATCTTTCATACATAATGCATGTCCGTCTCTTGAGCTCAATTGGTTTGGTAGACAACCCTCTGCAGACTGCTATCTTAAACCTATTCGTCGCCCTCAAATACCGGTTCCCAAACCTCGTGGTGGGTGCCATCACCCGAGATAGTGTAAAGAAGGCGCTGCTGAATGGGATCTCGGCGGATCAAGTAGGCTTATTTCATTAGGCCCGTCCCAACCATTCGAAAATCTGACGTCGCTACTAGATTATCAGTTATCTGATGTCCCATGCTCATCCTCAAATGCGTAAAAACGTAAGTTTGAGAAGTTGTGTTCCCCCTTTTTCTTTCGCTGACGTGAATTAGAATCCATTACTACCCGTAACGGTTCAAGACCAGATTCGTCTTTGGGAACTAGAGAAAAACCGGCTGAAATCACAAGAAGGTATGGGTCGTCCTCTTCCACTCCACTTCCCCCCCTCTCGCCCTCCCCCTCTCATATCTCCACCCTCACCATCTCCTCACCCTTATTCTGCCCTCGCTCTCTCTATCTCCATCTCCATCTCTGTTTTCCTGACCGTCTTCGTCGCACTCGTCCTCTCCCTCTCCCTCTTCCTTTTGGTCTCTCTATCTCCCCTTCATTCTCCTCTCCTCTTCCAGCCTTGCCCCAAAACAAAAACCTAATGCTAACTATCCACAGGGTACCTATACACTTCTTTCGCCTCCCAAGCGGACTACGACTTCGTCCTGAATTACGCTAAAGAGCTGGGCGTCGTGTTATGGGAGAACCCGGTCAAGCGGTGTTTCTTTGGAAGCTTGGATGGGCATGCGAATATCAGAGGGTTCATTGAGAGGAGAACGGGGGCGAGTTAAGATGGGGTAGGGGAATTCGTCTTTTTGGGTGTGTTGCTAACCGGGGAACAGGGCGGTGTGCAGAATGATCTGAGGGGCGCCTGTCTTGTTGTCTGCGGGCATGCGCAGCTCCGATGACCTTGTGTATAATTGCGTTGAATCGACTAGTTTCTTTCGTTCCCTGAACAAACGTTGACAAGAGATTCGTTAGGGGCCAAACTAACATTCAAACCTCCACAGATCGGTTTCCAAAGCGTTCTCGCTGAATACAACGTTAACTTTATTGGTACGAACTATAGCCCATTTGCATGTAAGTCCTAGAAAGCACTTCAGGGGAAATACAGGCTCTGGATCCATTAGACTCTTTTCTAAATTTCTTCATCATTCTCCCCCAGAGTGCTTCAAACTTCCGCCTGGATTGATCACACTCAAGGAAACAATATAATTTTATTGTCAAGCTCTAATCTCGGGATGTAGGTGAGTTTAGGGTTAGGGTTAGGACCCATCAAAAGGGTAAAAGAGAGCCCGCTCAGCCAGAGTGGCCGATGCGGGACAGGGAAATATTGAGACGGTGCATGAGCCGAAGCACATACAAGCCGCAGACACCCCCTGAGGACAAGGTCGCCGTGCTATGGAGGGTCTCCACGGCCCATAAACCCATGTAGTTGAAGGAGCTTATGCCATCAAGGTAAGTATGAGTTGTTGCCATGAGCGTGCCTGCCTTTTATACCGAACAACCCCGCACGGACCATCTTGATTGTCATGTCACGGGATAACTGTGATACCCGTGGCGGGTCACCTCCAGAAAAACTTACCATTGCTCTCTAACATTCATTTTTCTAATTGTAACTGCTTTGAAAGTCAAAGGTCGTTTGGATCACGCCGCCTCCTTCTACTTCTAATGTCTTGACTGAGACTGTGTCTTCACAATGGCGGACGGCTGTGATATCCCGACCTTGTAACGTTCCGCGTCCGTTAGAGTCTTCCTCTTGCCCAGTGTCAGTGTTTCACTTCAATCCTAGCTCTTCCGATAACTTACACTACTTTTTGGTGTAGAAAACGCGAGTGTTTGGGAGAAAGAATTCTGGCGAAAGCTATGTTCAAACATCGTGGTCAAAGTTGTCAAAAGGCAGGAGCCACTCTGCGTTATCAAGGCAATGTAGCTTAGGCTAAAGTGGACGTTGTATTGCTGGTCAGAATTCTTTCTCTCGGCCCTCGTTCCCACTAGAATTCATGAAGCTTTATTATCATAACAGGCTATCGGATATCTCGGAAATCGCGTAGCAAACGCGACTCTATCGTTTGGATAGTGGAAGGCTGCAATGGCGAAGTGCCACCTTGCCACTGGGTGACTAGCTGGCGCTACGAGGTTCACAGGTTCCCGGAGCCACTGGCTCGCAACCGACGTCGGATACTAGGGTCTAGTTATCCCCGTCGCTGCTTCTTACAAATCCCCCAACCTTGATACATCAAATTTCTTCCTCGATCCTATCCTTCTCGTATCCTTCAAGGTTTCTGATCTCTCTTATCAATAACTAGACGGTTTGGGCTATTGAGGAAGATGGCTTTGTGAGCGGGGTTGGGTTACACGGCAACTTGCTTGATTGGCTATTCGTTATGTAAAAGTTCCTGGATACATACTAAAATTAATCATAAACTGGAGACCTAAGTAATCATATGAGGATCGATATTGCAGTCTTGCTCGGATCCAGAACAAGATACGGCGTTTTCTGATCGTCAAGCTCCTGACTATACCGAGAAACGGTATACTGGAACGCCTCAAGGTCTTCCTTCAGTGTTTTGGCGGCATCACGAATGATTTCCGGAGTAGATGATGCGTTGGAGGTCGTCGTCGCATAATGGAGGATTGTTTGGTCGTCCAGCATCTCAAATGACAACAGATAAGGCACCTGAGCCATGATCAACCAATCTCGTTGCCGACGGACGGGAAGGGCCAACAATACATCCTGCTCCCCGTAAGCTTGGAGCTCCGTCAACGACTGGGGAAGCCTGGCACAGAGGGCCGATGGCTTATTGGGGACGAAGGTCTGGTAATACTGCTGCAAGTAATTGACTGCGGTGTGTTGTGGTGATGCGACGTGGATGCACATGGTCGCAAAGTCAATGAGCCCATCCAACGTCTTGATCTCAGGGAAGCTGGGTTGCCGGCCTCCAGAGCCGGAGCGGACCTCCTGACAAAAGGCAATAACAGACGGGTCGTCTGCAACCTGGGTGTCGCCACCTGGATACGCAGTTGTCAATACCTTGCTAACGAACTTTCGCAAGATCTCCCAGGTGCGGGCAATGTTGCGTGCGTAGCCGTAGTTGTGGTACTTGGGCTTGTCCAGGTCCTCCGGCGGGAAGCCGCGCTTCCGCAGATCGTTGGGGACGTAGTGATCTGTCCAGTTGAAGTTGTTGTACGATGTCTTGAGGAAGGCATAGGTTTCCTCTGCTGTGAAGCCAGTCATCCCAATGATGATCTTGGGAACGAGAGTTTCACGGGCTGCTGCGTTCAGCGAGAGCGTGGTGCTCCAATGTGGTTCCAGCAACTTGAAGAGTACGTGGTCAAGGTCGAGCGTGCGATGGGCGGACACAATCATGATTTCTTCGACGAGATGCGTGTAGACGAGGTGGACAGCAACCTCATGGCGAAGCCAATCCGAGACTTGAGCGCACATCTTTGCGTAACGCCACGGCCAGTCTGAGTACTCATCCCCTGGAGTTGCCGAGCTGATACGGCGATTGAAGATGGTCACTGAAGCCTGGATGGTGCCTCTGTGGTCGAGTGTGATAGCTAGGGGATGTAATTTCCCTTCGGGCTCGAGATGGAAGAGCACAACAGCAGCACAACCATAACGTCCTTCCGATATAAACTCGTGGCTCGGAGGGAGCCCCATGGCGGTGCGGAAGTCGCTGTAATCCTCTACATACAGATCCACGGAATGAGATTCCAGGAGTTTCTCAACATCGGCTCGTTCCTGAGTATGCGCGACGGTCTTGAATTCATCGACCACACGCGAGGGCGCACGGGTGATGGTGGTGGTATTCGTCCCCGTAAAGTGCTGCTGACCAAACGCAGCATCTGTGTACCAGTCATCCCGAAGCCCAATGTTCTTGTTGTAATACATGTCTCGCTTTCGAATGGCACGGGTATCTTGACGTGATTTGCGATGGAGTTTAAGATTACGGTCCACGAGATCCTTCATAGTGCGGTCAGTGTTGAAATCAGGCGCCAGGTCATGCATCTTGAACAATATGTCTGCCAGGGGCTGGCTGAACAACGTCGCGGCCGTTTCCGTGAGGGCAGCAAAGTCGAAGATGTCCAAGATGGTCGTTTGGTCCGCCTTTGGGATGGACTTGAGATAAGGCGGGTACATGTCCGAGAAAGCCCACTCGAACACCCCTCTCCCGGACTTTCGGGATGCATCACGTTCCCTCTTCACCAGGTTGCCCACAATGGTTCCTACTTTCCCACCAGCCCATCCACCAAGTTTGCGAGGTACGAAAGGGAGATTCTCCCCTATCTGCGCCCCTTCTGCTGCGAACGTCAAGTCCTTGAAGCTTTCCAAATTCTTCTTGTCCTTGTCCACCTTTTCCAGTTTGCCCATAAGTTCCGTTCGCAACTGTTTGATCTCTGCCTGCTGAGTCTCGTCGTGAGCTGAACGAGCAGTCTTGTACTGCTCACGCAGCTCGTTGATCTCTTGCACGTGCTGAGTATGGAGCTTGGCCAGCTGATTGTCAAGCTCGCGGCCCGCTTCAGTTTCGAACAACGAACGCCCGCTCATCATCTCATCGATAACTTGCAAGTGGGCAATGGGAGGACGGTCGAGGATGGCGGCTATGACCTCACGCGTGGATTCAACGCTGTTATCGTGGCGGAGGACTTGAGCTCCGTTGTCCATGAATTCTTTGAAATAGGTGTTGATGAGCTCTGTCTCAGTCCTCTGTGCAACGTTAAGTCGCGTTTCATCCCATCTTGTGGTGAGGATAACGACATTCTTCATAGCGTCAGGCCCACAAAGGCGGGAAAACATACGCAGGTTGCGTGTCGCGGTACCGCCAAAGCGGACGTCGGAGATGCGGTGAAGGTAGATAAGACCTTGCAAGGAGTTCGTGTTGAGCCTTTTGAATTATGTTATGAACGAAACGATCGATTCACGAGGGTCTTGGCGCATACCTTTTCAACAAGAACTTGGTTATATCCTCGAGAAGCTTCGAATCGCTCATATGCGGTCGATTGTCATCAAAACCGGGAGTATCGACGATGGCCACTTCCGACTCATCGTTGATAAACTGGTAGGTCGAAATGTCGCTAGTTTCGGGGTCGATAGTCATTCCGATCTTGATGTCCTTATTGCCAGTTAAAAGTTTTATGAACTAAGATGCCATTAGCGCCCGAAGTCTTTGTGGTGTAATTGAGACCACTCACGGATGATTTCCCAGTGCCACTCATTCCCATGAGGCTAGCGACACGATTTAGCTCTCATCAATACGAGGTAAATTGTCCTAGCTTACACGATCGTAGGACTCTCTTGACGAACATTGTCAGGCTCGTCATTATTCAAATTTAACTTGGAGAGATCTTCAATAACTAAGCCTAGGCCGGGTGAGATGCCATGGAAGGATAGCAGTCTAGTCACTCACCGTTTTTCGCAGTATTCCTGTTCTGGGACATGTCGAGCAAGTAGGTTTGAAATCGCGTCGGGGAAGTAACTTATAAAGACCCGACATATTAGCACTGCCAACTCGTGGATAAATATATATGTAGATCGCGCACATGTGAACGCAAAACGTCCTTGACAAGGATGTTTTGCGATGTTGTGCACTAGTATCGCATTTCGGCGTTCTTATTCTTCCAGCATCGGATGTTTTCCCTTTCTTGAGAAATCTCTTTGAATGTCCACGCGGTTTTGACCACGAGATCATTAATGCTGTTAGCCTTGATAGCGAATTCAAGGGTACCCCAATCCTTCCATATCCATTGAGCCTAAAGAGTAGTTCACGAATGGTTAAAAATGAGAAACTCGCTATCGAAAACGTGCCTTGTCAATGATCATCAGGCCTCAGGACCCTCAACGTCATCGATTGAACGCGATTGGACATAGATATACCAATAGTAGCGCTTGGTAGTTCGGCTGCAGTGCGGGGCAATACAGCCGCGTACGGCGCTTTTGCTGTTCTTCACTTCGACATTGTGAGGAAAATCCTTCAAGCTTCAAGTTCAAGCGTGTGTTGAAAAACTTTGGAGAAGAGTCAGGAGGTTCAAAGACTTGACGAGCGTAAATATACGCACAAAATAGTAGGTTACATACGGTGGTTCAAGGACCGTGAGAAATATACTTGAACGTCACCCTGTTCCTGACTGTGATCACTACCAATTCCCTCTTACTCACCTCTACATACACGGATCGATAACGCTGAGAATGGACCTGGTGGGAATACACGTTTTCCTAGTGAGCACGCACAATCGAGATTCAGTCCTTTGTTTCTGACATTTTTTGACTGAAAGAAAGAGATAGTGACACCAAATCTAGCGGGCTATTCCTGCGTCGACTCTGAACGAGATCGATATCGCGCCCTCAACTTGCTACTTGAAAACATCCGATGCCTGGAAGATGAAGAACTCCGGAATGCGATACATAACATAACAGCACAAAACACCTCTTCACCAGTACACCTTTACATAAATTGTGTCCACATGCGCTCAATCTCGATATATCATCCACGAGTCGGCATCGGCAGTGCGAGTGTATTTACTCCTTATAACTAGTCGCCTTGCGCAAGATCTTCAACTTCCCTCTCTCTGCCATATACGACTTGCCCGGGATGAGTCAAAATAGTGAAGCTCCTACGAAAAACGGTGAGCGATGAGATTGCCATCTTTGTGGGCAACTGGCTTATATTGGGTACGACTCCAGGCGTGGGCGAAGCAACTCCTTCGTTTGCATCCACCGTTCCTGAGCTCAAATCATGGTCAGATAGCGAGAGCGATTTGGAGTCTGATCCCGGCGATAGCGCCAGTGTCGGTGCTGAAGCTGGCGCTCCTGTTCAACAGAAGAGCGTCACGGTTCTGTAAGTCAGGACAATCTCCTTCCCCAACCCAAAAAGCTTATGTTCTTTTGCTAGGCTTATGGGCATGACTGGCACAGGAAAGTCATCAGTGAGTAGTTCTGCTGCAATAGATTCCATACACTCATCGTCAGGATATTAGTTCATAAGGCTTTTGACTGGGAATAAGGAGATCAAGATCGGAAAGAGCATCGAGCCTGAGACGAGCGATATATCAACCTATGATTTCGCCCAAAATGATGAATTGGAGGTGACAATGGTCGACACTCCTGGTTTTGACGACAACCGAGCACACATGAGCGATTCGAAACTTCTTCAGGATCTGATCGAGTTTTTGCTGAAGAGGTAATGCATTGAAATTATCTTGGGTAAACCTTTCTGACGTTTTTCGTCTTTGACTTGAAAAGGCGCAACGCAAAAACAGTGAATGGTCTCATCTACCTCCACCGCATCTCCGACGTACGCTTTGGCGGTACGGCAACTCGCAACCTTCGCATGTTTTCCCGCCTCTGTGGGCCTGACGCCATGAAGAACGTCGTCATCCTCACCACAAGATGGGACGAGACACGACGCGACGTTGCGGAGAAGACAGAGACCGATCTCATGAACGGCCACTTCAAAGAGTTCGTCAATAACGGAGCTAAGCTCCTTCGCCACGATAATACCGCCGTGTCCGCACGGAACGTCATATCGTCCATTCTGGACCTTCCACCCATTGGCGAGATCAAGGTCGTGAATGAGATCGTGGGCGGCCGTTCACTAGCAGAAACCGACGCAGGCCGCGAACTTGACAGTCAACTGACGCAACTCAAAACACAACACGTGGAAGACATCAACGGACTTCGTGACCAATACAAAGCTGCTCGTTTGGCGCAAGACGAAGAGCAGCAGGCGGAGATCAAGAGGTTGCGGGACGAACTGCTTGCGAAGCTGGAGAAGGTGGACAAAGACAAGAAGAATCTGGAGGGCATGAAGGAATGGACGTTCGCGTCGCATGGCGCACAAATAGGATCGAACATCCCTTTCGTCCCCAGCGTTATCGGCACGATGGTCGGTGGAGCTGTTGGGGCTGTTGCTGACCACCGCGCGAGGAAGAAGCAACAGGCCAAGTTGAGACGGGCTCAGAGCCACAGAGCCGCTGCTGGGGGTGGGGTTGTGGATGAGGGTGAGAAGGAGACTGAGGAGGTGGAGGTGGAGCAAGTGGAGGATTTGACGTTCAAGGCGCAGGCGTCGCGGATAGGGGCGAATATTCCGTTTGTGCCTAGTGTTATTGGGTCGCTTGCTGGGGAGGCGCTGGGGACTGTTGCTGATTATCGGAAGGGGACGAAGGATAAGGCGAAGGCGAAACGGGAGCAGGGACAGACGACTGATCCTGTTGCTTGGTTTAAGGGTAAACTACCGCTGTAATATACTTGTGCATTGGGATGGAGCTGTACGAATAATACCATAATTCGAGCATCAGGGAGGAAACAAGTTTAAGGGCCCTTGTCATTGAACTCATTCAACGAGCAGGGTAAGTAGGCAGTCATACATATGTTACATACAATTAACGGATCACGATAGAATAGACAACAAGTTCGAACGATACATGAAAAGTACATAATTGATACAGGCTTACTCCCCGCCAGAGACAATGTCGTCAAGTCCAGAAGGGAGGACGACTTTTGGTTTCAACAGGACCAACTCCTGCCACTCGCCCACCGCCCCAGACACTTTTTCCGCGCGAACAAGACCCAAATCCGTCGTGCAAAGCACCTTTTCCGGGGTCGTCGCCTTGTCCTTGGGCGTAGTCTCGAAAGCGTCCTCCATCGTCGTTGGGTCGTACGGCACAGATGGGGCAATGTACAGGGCTTCAAGATCACACGACGTAACGCCCTCTCCAATTGATCTGTTCAAGCGTTGGGCAGCTTGAAGGATCACCCTTATCCTGCCCGCAAAGTCGTTCATGATTCGATCTTGGAGCGCAGCTGGTTTTTCTTGGTAGCCTGCGGTGATGAGCACGTTGACGAAGGCATCGACCATGTACATCGACATGTCCGGTTCGTGGCCCAGCATTCGGTGCAAGTATGTTCGCGTCAGGGCACGCCATCTTCCGGAGATGGCTTGTTCCTCTGAGAATTGGTTTAGCAGGTTCTTTGGCGAGTTTTTTCCGGGGGGGAAGGGGGGGGTACTTACCGGCTTCTCGAACCCTCGCAAAGATTTCACTGAGGACGTGCTCGATCTCGGGGTCTTCAAAATACCACGAGGAAATGATCCAGTGGGTGTATGCGCACATACATGCCTGGAAGGCGATTTGGATCAGAATGGGATCGTCCTGATGTTGAAAGGTCCTCAGAAGCTCGACCATATTCGTGCCCAACACTTCCGTGGCTTGCCCACGCGCGTCCCTCAACTCGTCCGATTCCTCCTCACTAGTGACCCCCCTCTTCATCTTCTCCTCGGAAACGAATGACTCCGCCATGAAGGCCGCAATCTGCATGATCTCCGAATTCAAACCCTCCACCATCCCGATCACATCCGCGCCCGACAGGTGATCAGCTTTCGTCAAAAACGCTTGAGCACCCTTCAACTCCGCAGTCCTCGTCTGCAGCAGCTCAACCGTCTGCGCATGATCATGGTTCAGTCGTTGAGTTTCGCCATTCAGCCACTGAACTTCAGTGGCAAGGCTCTTCCCCCGGTCGACCAGCGTCTGGTTCTGAACCCGAGAAAGTTCCAGCTCCCTCGCGACTTCCTCCAACCTCTTCTTCGCAGTTCCAACATCCTCCTCCAGAGATCCCACCCTCGCCTCCTTCTCTCGAACCAAGGCTTGGCTGGCGCTTAGCGCATGGCGGAGCGAAGCCAGCTGGGCAGCAGCTGCGTCTTTGTCGGCTTTATAGCGTGACAGCCGGACGTGTCTCCAGAGGGTGAGGAACTTGAACGCCCCGAAGACGGACGCCATAGATAGGCCAGCTACCCCGACGTAGGTGGCGACGATTGATAGTGGGATGCCATGGGTGAGTTGCATGGTGTAGTTGCACCCTTTCTGCGATACGGTTCAAGCAGTATTTGCATGTGCGAGGTGTGGCCATGAGGCATAAACGTGTGGACCCTCCTTGGGCTAGTTGACTCGATTCCCGACCCCGTGTGATCGGTGAACAGTCATACAACATGCTTTTGCATGGCTGAAGTGCGGTGGTGGAGGCGTATCGAGGTTGACTACGTTTCAGTTCTGGTTGATGGACTTTTGACGCCCAAGGGCGTGGTGCATCAGGTATGGCAATTTGCGCAGCAGTGAGCGCCCTGAAAGTTGTATTGCATCGTTGCTGCCTGCATACTTGTATACTTCAACACTACGAATCTACGTGACGCCACATCGAGGCTGCGCCGGAAAATTATCATCATCATTCGTTCACGGGGAGTACGGTCTCCACATTCACAAGCCAAGTTTTGTGGATCATGACGGCGTGTAAATGATCTTTGCGGGAGTCCTGTTATCCCTATCAGAACTCAGATGTTCTCGAAATGAAATCTAAGGAGCGAGCGTACCGTTTCTCAACACCCTATATAAGCATTATCATCAGCGAATATCACAGATAGCGAGTTATAAGGAAGACGTACGTCTTCTACCAAAGCCACCTGTGCCTGCAATTCGGTCGATCCAAAGAACAGAATCACATAATAGCCCACGCTATAGTACACTCCTCCCGTCCCATCGATTCTAGGTAGTGGAAGTTGCTTCACATGTGAAACGTCTACCGTGATATCGCAGACGTGTTTGTACATATCTGTCATCGTACAACTCAGCTTGAGATGGATGAACAAACCAAGAAAGAGAGCAACTGACCAGAGTCCACATCAAACCACTCAGGTTGAGCGAGTTCTCCTTGATAACAATAAATGGCTTGTTGGATCTCCGTAAGCTTTGTCTCCGATTTGCGCCTATAGCCACGCCGGACCTCTGTCTTGTCTGATATTGCGGTTTTCTGCAGGGATCTGGTAAGTAAGCAATGAATAGCGTTCAGGGTGGAGTGGGTATACGGACCGCAGGCAAGATGTTGCTGAAGCCATTGGGAATATGGTACGTGCCCGAAACTTGTTGGTACATAAATGACGAGCGTTTGAAGTGTTCTGGGTTTGCACTATCGTAGTTTGGAACGATGCGGACACCATACGCTACTTTGGAAATGCGGCTTCGAACAATGTTGTTAAGGTGGAAGGACACTGCACCATCCGACACTGCCTTGTTACTGTTGGTGGGATCAGAAAAGGAATTATCGTCGTTGATGACATGGACGTACACCCTAGTGTCTGGCCGAAAGATGTTGAGACGAAATGGCTTGAGTGATCTTTGGACCTCGCTTAATAGCCAGTTGCTAGCTGCGAAGCCTCCCACTAGGACAACGTGCTGTACATCGATGGCAAATCAGGCATTAAATCGGCGAAGTGTAGAACATTGACGTACCGAGATCCTTCCCTTAGCCGACTTCCACTGATCTAAGATGGCCTTGACAATGCACTCGACTGAGGGCTCAAAGAATGTACAAATGTCGGATCTGCGAGGTCGTCTGGTAAACCAAGTGCACGAGAGATTTGGAATGTCACAAACCCCGCCAATTTCAGTTGGCCAAACCGGATTCCGTAGTCGGGGTCGTTCTCCTTTGTTGATCCGAATTTAATGTATTCCGGTTCACGATCACTTCGGAATCGCAATTTCGTGGTGGAGTCAAAGCAGCGGACGATGTCGTCGAGATCGTCGATGAAAGGTGATTCTGCTAGGTATTCTTTGATAGGGAGTCAGCCCAAGCAACCGGAATCAAGGAGTCCATTGTGTCTTACCACTCAAAAAGATCCGTGCATGAACAGTGACAAATATGGAACCGTGGAAATGACCTGGCAGTACGTAGACATCAGGGCCAATGGCTAAAAGGTAAAACTTAAGACGCACATTCCGGAGCGGCAATTTCTTCAAAGGCCTCTTTGTTGGTGCTCTTGCCGTAAGTACTCACATCGATAGTGCCTCCGCCAGCATCTACGATAATGACGCCATCTCCTCCCTGCAAAAGAGTAAGTAGTAAACCCTACGTAGCATCACCGTCCTTGCCTTGATATCTTGGGCAGACAAGCCATTTTGAATCGCAAAGTGCAGGCTTGCTTCGCCCTCCGTCACAAATGTAATGCGCGCATATTCATCAGGCGCATCCGAGATGAGCCCTGCTAGAACTGCTGCCTTTCGCATCTGGGACTGAAAACCTTCCCGATTCCCAGCCATTAGGATGAGAGAGGACGAAATGGATATCCTTTTGGACAGAGGACCACACATTCTCTCCGTTGGCGTGTGCGTCTTTGATAAATCTTGAAGCACATTGAAATAAGTATGTGAGGAAGTCAGCAAAGACTTCAATGCAAGACTTGTTTAAGGGGAGAAGGGGCAATTCGCTCCCCACGTACATTGATTCTTCGGGGAAGGGGCGAAGATGCAACTTGAACCTAAAAACACATCAGATTTGAGCATGTCATGATAACAAAAGAGCAAGGATGACCATTCCACCTTGATCCATCCCTCGCTCACAGCTGTGTCTTGTACAGATTCTCGCAACGCTTCAGCACCCACAGCACGAACTTTGCCATGTCGATCGTAGTAGATCACGGTGGGAATCTTTGAAGAGCCGTTCCCCAGTTCGTCAGCCGGGAACCTAGAAGAATAAGTTCAAAGTTAGCAAAGCTTTCGGTCTGCTCCCACCTAGTTACTCCTTTTATTTCCGGCACTTGACCAGGATCGAGAATGCTAAGACGTGTAACATGAGCAACATGATGATCTGCCGTCAAGTTTGATTCATACCTATAGGATATTCCACTAAAGGTTGTCCCTATGTCAAATGCGAGAATGAGCTTTCGGCCAGGCCCGTTATATGGGGCGCAAATCATTTTGGACAGCAATAACGAGACATCCTGCTAGCTTCATAGCTTTTAAAGAAGTCTTGGTCCGGCAAGGTTCCAGGCACTGGTGGCTTATTTCTCCTTTTTCTCTAGTGTTTTAGGAGGTTTATGCTGGGTGCTATGCGATGTTTGCGAATTGAGGTGATTGTAGGTAATGGTCGTAAATGATGAACAAGTATGTACCTGTAATTTGACGCCGGGATATAAGACCCACAGCTCAGACACGCTGATCACCATGTCCTCCTCACGTTCTGTATACCGTGGCCCCCATCGAAAGCTTGTGTTGGCCTTTGATGTTGGCACGACTTACAGTGGGATCTCTTATAGGTGGAATTTCAACGATTGATCGGAGGCGTCCAGAAGAACTAATCTCACCTCTTGATTAGCGTTCTTTATCCTGGACAAGTTCCAGAAATTAAAGGAGTAACGAGGTGAGAAACGTTGAGTAACTTTGGCGAGCGTGGGGACGGTGCTCATTGGGTGATTTTGTGGTCCTTCATTCAGACGTTCAGCTCACCCTCTTCCTTTCTGTCTTACCCCTTCTACTCCGACAAGCTACTAAAACAACCCAAAGGTTCCCCGCCCACGAACAAATCAGCGGAGCGTCCAAAATCCCCACCATAATCTACTACGATCGAAATGGCCAAGTCCGCGCAGTGGGTGCAGAAGCCATGCGCGAGGGGATCTACGAAACAGCCGAAGACGAAATGTGGATAAAAACCGAATGGTTCAAACTCCACCTCCGCCCGAAAACCGAAGCATCCCGACACATCGCCAACGAAATCCCTCCTCTGCCTTTGAACAAAACCGTCACGGAGGTGTTGGGTGATTTCCTTAAATACCTCTTCGAGTGCGCGTCGAGTTATATCCAAGATACCCATGTGAATGGACCGGATTTGTGGGCGTCTGTGGAGAAGGATATCGATTATGTGTTGTCCCATCCGAATGGCTGGGAAGGGATCCAGCAGACGCAGATGAGGCAGGCTGCGATCCAGGCGGGGCTTATACCCGATACGAGAACGGGTCACGAGCGGATTTCCTTTGTGACAGAGGGAGAGGCGAGTTTGCACTTTTCGATTCAGAATGGGTTGCCTTCTGGGGTTATGAAGGTAGGTGGTTGTGGTGGATGTCTACTGGATTGAGTACGATGCTGATGTTTTACTCGTTAGCAAGGGGATGGTGTCGTCATCGTCAACGCTGGTGGAAGTACAATCCATGTGAACGCTTATAGTCGGAATACAAAGGGAGTCATCGAGGAAATCGCTGCTCCTCAATGTAAGTCCACAATGATACATCTCTTCCGACACTTTCACTTATCCTTCATCCTCCAGGTCATTTCCAAGGGTCGGCCTCCGTCAGCATCCATGCCCGTCTCTTCCTCGAGAGTATGTTCCCTCCTTTGACTTTGCCATCCTCGAACTGACATCCCCTTCAGAACTCCTCGCGGACTCACCGTTCATTGAGGACATGGACTATATCATTCAATGCTTCGACAAAACAACCAAGCATCGCTTCCGGAGCATCGGTGAATCACAATACATCAAGTTTGGATCTACCAGAGACAACGACGCGACTTATGGAATTCGGTTCGGCCAGCTGAAGTTGCAAGGGTGTGTCCTCGTCATGCCTTGTATCTACTATTCCTGTTGACGCTTCCGTAGAGCCGATGTTGCGAACTTCTTCGAACCTTCGGTTAAGAGTATCGTCAACGCTGTCGTGGAACAGCGCAACTCGGCACATAAGAGTATCTCTGTGAGCTCTCCACTACTCCTCTAGATCTATCGCTCACCCAGGTATATGTGTTAGCACGTCGTCCTCCTCGGTGATTTCTCAGACAACGACTGGCTATACATCAAAGTCCTCGAATCACTCAGACCCCTCGGACTCAACGTTTTGCGGCCCGAAAATCATGTGTACGTCCTCTTCCCCTTCTCCTTCCCCTTCCCCACACAGGCTCACGACTCCCTTTTCTCTCTCTCTCTTTAGGAGTAAAGCGGTGTCAGACGGCGCCATCTACTTCTATCTAGGCCATTTTGTCCGTACCCGCGCCTTTAAAATGGTATACGGGGACTTCTCCTACATCCCATACGACTCTTCCGATCCCGGACATGGGAGGCGCCAGGATAACACGTTCTTGAGTGTGGCGTTTTTAACTAAAGCCGACACACTCTCCACCACGGATGTTATGCAGAAGGTTGATGCGCTGAACGAGGAGATATTCCAAGCTGCTGCTCTTCTTGGGGAGATGCTCCAGAATACGGATCGTACGATCAGGACACAGGAACAAATCACGGAGGCGTTTGAGAAGGCTAGGTGGATGTTGGGCGAGCAGATAGCGAACATCCTCGCTGCGGAGTCATTGAATCTCCACACAAACCTTAACCCGCTCCTCGCCCAAGTCGTGTTGCAGATCGCCATCACTACTTGGTGCAGATTTGTGATCTCCTCGTGGAAGCCCGGTGATACCACCGCGGAAGGTTTTTTGGCAGCTATCTACTCCGAGATTCGTCGAGTTGGTGAATAGTCTCCAAATATCCTGTAGGATCCCAATGATCTGATATGCTTTCTCGCTGCAGAGGACCAAGCCGTCTCTGGTTTGTGGCGCTCAATCACCCGAGCCCATCTCCGCCTTTCATCCAACGGCTTGACAGAAAACCTGATGAATGGATTATTGAGCGTTCTCGTCACCACCGGGTGGTCAACTCACGAACCAGACCAACAACACCAATTCGAAAGGTGCCTTCCACCCGTCTTCAAAGCCGTGCAAGACCTACGCAAATCTCTCGGTGAAGACGTCACCTCCGTGGACATGGAAGTTGCTATCGTCAATCCTGGCGAGGCTTTCAACCCTATGTGGATGGAAGACGGCTACGGGGACGCCAGAGCTTTGTCCGGGAGCGGGAAGAAGGCCCTGGAGAAGGTTAGTGGGACAACGGGGTTGGGGTTGCGTAAGATCTCGATGAAGCGCACGTCAAAGGGCCAGGTCCCACATTCGCAGATGGTGTTGTTACCCAAGGTGGTTTTGGAGGATACGGTGAAGGAGGCTATGGATCCTGCACCCCCGCCTTGGTCGAGGTTGAGGAAGGAGCCGAAGAGGCATGGAGATAGGCCTGGGACTGGAGGTGGGGGAGGGGGATAGGAGGGGCTCCTGCTACGGGTGGTACTGGCGTTGGCATTGGTGCTTAGCTGTGATGTTGCAATCTGCAGGCAGCATGGTATCCAGCCTCATCTTTTAACTTTACTGACCGTGTGTACCCCAGATATCCGTCCGCAAATGATGATAATATTGAAAGAGACAAAAGAAAATGCTTGAGTGTCCTCGTCAGTTGTACATTAGTCTCTCTCTGTTTTGGTGTTTGTTGTGGATGGAATTTTTACCGTATTTATTGGACATTTTGATTGTTATAGCAAGGACGATTCGTAACTACTCCCTCTTGAGAAGAATACAACGACTTGCTTCACAGAGGGACCGGTCGCCACTGTCAAGAATTCTGGTCAGTAGTACAGAAGGGTGCTACACATGTATGTACTTCGCAAAATGATGGACTAGATCACAGGGGCAAGTGAAAAAATCTTTCGGACATTCTTGAACAAGAGATCAACTTTCTCCAGTCCTAATTCTCTTCGTTTGTCCCTGTACGTTTATCTGATGTAAGTACCTATAGCATCACAGAATCGACCAAAAGATAACAAGCATACCATTGCCAGATACAACCTCCGAAAATTTTGTCTCCGATTCGCACCTAAATTTGCGCTGGAATTCTGTCTTGTCGGATACCGCGGTTTTCTGCTGGGATCGGGTACTCAAGTAATGGATATTGTGAAGGGTGAAGTGAGTACACGGACGGCGGGCAAAACGTTGTTGAAGCCTGGTACACGCCCGAAACCCGTTGATACATAGTTGGCGAATGTTTCAAGTGTTCTAGGTTTGTACCATCGTAGATTGGGTCGAAGTTGATGCTAAACGCTACTTTGGAAATGCGGCTTCGAACAATGCTGTTAGAGTGGAAAGATACGGCATTGTTGCTGTTAGTCAGATGAGACAAGCAAGAGACAAGGAATAATACCCTAGGAAAATGTTGAGACGAAAGGGCTTGAGTGATCTTTGGACCTCGCTTAGCAAAGCCTCCCACAAGGACGACGTGCTGTACATTGATGGCAGATCAGGCATTGACTCGGCGAAGTGCAGAACATTGACGTACCGAGATCCTTCCCATAGCCGACTTCCACTGATCTAAGATGACGTTGACAATGCACTCGACTGAGGGCTCAAATGTACAAATGTCAGATCTGCGAGGTCGTTTGGTAAACCCAGTGCACGAGAGATCGGATAGTCACAAACCCTGACAATTTCAGTTGGCCAAACCGGATTCCGTGGTCGGACCCTGGGGTCGTTCTCCTTTGTTGATCGATTCATCGAGAAAGGTGATTCCCCCAAGTACCCTTTGTTCCTTTCCTCTAGTCTTTTAGGAGGTTTACGCTGGGCGCTGAGCGCTGAGCAGTGGTATGTGATGTTTGCGAATTGTAGGTACATGGTCGTAAATGAGCATTGAATGAGTAAAACCGTCAACAACACCATAATGGTGCAAGGCCGTAGGCATGCCACAACGACAGGCGCCCAAATCAGTGCTCTTCATGACCAGGCCTCAACGTTCGACTTCAACCAGCAATGCTTAATCAAGCAAGCCTCCGCGATATTAGCGGTGGAGAGTTCTACAATGTTGGCCGTGATGCTCACATCTACAATTCTACGAAGTCCTCAGTGAACCGTGGGTTTTGACAGTCTTCATTTTTTGTGGTCTCAATTTTTTCGCTAGGACTGGAGCATCTGCATAAATTCATTGCTGCGAGCGCCTTTCACGATTCAAACGAGCGCCATCCGCCACCTCGGTGTCACCCATCCACACGTAAAACAATTCGTCTGAAAATCCGTCAATGGATAACAGAGGATTCTTCTACAAAGATTTTCTGGCTCTCTGGCTCCACGGGGACCGGCAAGTCAGCAATTGCCCAGACGGTCGCTGAGCAGTGCAAGAAGGACAGTCTTCTTGCTGCTGCGTTTTTCTTTTTTCGTAGCAGCCCTGAAAGGAGCCCCGCTACGCGCCTCGTCGCTACCATTGCCTACCAGATTGCTCTCTTTGTCCCAGGGGCAGAATCATTCGTCACGAAGGCGGTCGAAGATGACCTTTCTATCTTCAGCAAGGATCTCAGCACCCAATTTGACCATCTTGTCGTCCGTCCCCTCAATTTCGCCACTCGCGCGCAAACCTCAAAGTCTTACTTCGTGGTTATTATTGATGGATTGGATGAATGTGTCGATGAGAAGACACAGTCTGATATTTTGGATGCAATTTACTCATCGCTTGCTACGGAAAGCCTTCCGCTACGCTTTCTCATCACCAGCCGCCCAGAGCACCAAATTCGAATGAGGTTTGAACGAGACGACCTTAGTAGTCTGACGGAACACTTAGTTCTTGATGACAACCTAGAGGCTAGGCGAGATACCGAGATTCTCTTTCAGGCTGAATTCGCCCGAATTTGCAAGGAGCATCACGTCTCTGATTCTCCGTGGCCACAAGCAAGTGACATCGTCTCATTGGTTGACAGGGCTTCTAGCCAATTTATTTATGCATCCACTGTTATCAAATTCGTCGATGATCGTCGCAGTCAGCCGCAAAAGAGGCTTAACTTGATTCTGGGGACTACGTACCATGGAAAAGTCTCACTATTTGCTGAAGTCGATGCCCTGTACACACAGATTTTGGACAACATTTTGGACAAGGATATGACCCTGCATTGCCTTCACATCGTTGTTTTTTCTAGCAATGATCATAGTTGGAAATTCCTTTGTCGCCCGCACTGTCTTACCCAACTTCTTCAGCTTGATTCTGGTGAAGTTCAACTCCTTCTGGAAGACTTGCACTCCGTACTGGATGTACCCGGACAGTCGGAAGCCAGAAGGATTTCCATCCATCATAAATCTTTTGCAGATTTTCTTAGCAGTGATGCGCGCTCTGGAAAATATTTTCTAAACCAAGATTTTATCAGGGCTGAAATTGCGAGACTTCTTTGGTCCTGTCTTCGACAGTGGTTGAATAAGCTCAGGGATCTCGACTCCGGTAAGCTAACATACATCAACGGAATTGTACAGTGATAACTCTGTCCATTCCAGAGCAAGAAGAACCAGCGCCTTTATCAGGTGAGACTTAAATTGCGCACACGTTTCTTAGAGCACGAATTAAGTGTGTTGAATGGTGTTCGCAGTGGCTGAATATACCATTCTGACTCAGTGGAAATCTCTATTGCCACGAGGGCCATACGCAATGCAGGTTATTGAAGAGTTACTGAGCATTGCAGATCTCGCAACCAAGAAAAGCTTCGACATCCAACTAGCTATTGGCCTGCCCTTCGGTGGTGGGTGGTCCGATTTCTACGCACATATTCTCCACTGGCTAGTTGAGGAGGTAGGCGCGAACTATTTGCTACTAGTTTCTCGAAATAACTGACGTGTATCAGAAATTGCAAGAGAACCATCCCACTTTGTACAACTCTTATTGCTCACTTTTTGACAAGGCCATATTGTCGTGTCTCAACTCAAAGGACGTCAACTTCATAAATCCAATGCACACCATTCATTTCCTCCTTTTTAAAGACATTGATTTGGGACACCTCCGCCACACGTTTGCGTGCCTCGGCTTCTATTCATACTTTGAAATTTTCGACAATTTTTTTTCAAATCCTCGGAGGTCAGGGCAATATTATCTCAACCCTCAAGATCGCGCCGATATTGCCGTGTGGATGATTCGGTATTTCGAGCCTCTCCACCGCAATGAACTTTTTAAGCAAATTTTCACCGATGAGGTGGGCAAACGGTTGGAGGAAGAACTGAGCGGTTCTAGAGTAGCTCATGACATTCCACGGGCCCCGATTGACATCCATCTATCTCATGCGTCCCTATCTGCAGACGCACTGATCAACCTACTTTGTCAACACAATCCTGCAACATTTCCGTGGAAAGGGAACGACAAGGTGAACAAGGCTGTAGTGAAATGCATCCTGGTGCGTTACTATATCCATTAATCGCAACTATCTTCGGAATACTGACAAGTCAATCAAGAGTAATAGCCAATCTTGCGAGCGCTGTCTCACAGAGAAGAAGCGGCTTCATCGGCGAAACGTCGTATCGTTACTGTTTGCCACGCTCGCTTACCTAGTTCTAGTTGGAGTACAAACTGGTCTTTTCGTCTTAATTTCTGTTTATGTTCTACTCAGTTATTCACGTAGATTGCATTTAATCCATTAATTTTAAACATTTCGTCGAGTGACCTCCTTTCATTAAGTGGGACCACGTGACGTCAACGTATCTTTCCTCCCACCAAAAAAAAACAAAACAAAAAATGTTCATGGACCTTGTGGCAGCGGACGAAGAATCAATTTACAAAAAGCAGCGCCGAAGCAGAGGACTTAGATAACCTCGTTGGGGGTTTGAAGATATGGGAAAGCTTGAAGGGTCCTAAAAAGAAGGGGATGGATATTCACCGCACATGCAAATGATGTTCGTTTTCACTTTATTTAAGCACTGTCCAACTATCTGCTCACCTATCTTCAGGGATTTTATTTTTCCTGAACGTCCTGGAATGACGCGGTCATGAGCGGTGCTACCTCAAAACGTGTTTTGCGCGGCTGAAGGGGAGTCATCGCACTGAAAGCCTGAAGCTTGAATCTCGAACCAGATGTCATGGCTTCTCATCCTCATGTGTCTCGCACCCCTCCATTCCATGTTTTTCAGGTGTTGTCTCCCCGTGTTTCGATCAAGTTCCAGACTTCCCATCGAAGTTTATTCCAACGTGTTAGCTGCATGTCGCAATCGATTCAAGCTGACTTGTCCAACATAAAGTGTGCAGGTTGGCGACGGGTTGTAACACTTTCGCCTTTGAGCAACATGCAACCCCGTTCTCCATACACCGGCCCTCGCAGAAAGCTTGTCCTGGCATTCGATGTGGGGACAACATACAGTGGGGTCTCGTACAGGTGTGTACCTTCAAGTCTTCGTTAAATTCTAATTAATTCTTCATATGCTCCTAGCATTCTTGATCCAGGTCATGTTCCGGAAATTAGAGGAGTTACTAGGTAACTGTCAGCGCCTTTCCTTATCGACCGAGATGAACGATCTTCCCAGATTTCCTGCTCAAGAACAAGTCGGTGGGGACTGCAAGATACCCTCACTTCTCTACTACGATCAATACGGCGTAGTTCGTGCGGCCGGCGCAGAAGCCTTACGCGAAGGTCTTGCCACTCAGAAAGAAGAAGAGCAGTGGCTCAGTTGTCCATGGTTTGTCCAACCCATCCCTCCACGTCGACTTCCCGGTTTCTAAAAACATTAAATTAGGTTCAAGCTTCATCTCCGACCACAAACCCCAGGGTCTATGGAAGAGATCAGAGAGAAGATTCCTCCTCTTCCTCAAAGTAAAAATGCCGTCGAAGTGTTCGCCGACTTTCTGGAATACCTGTTCCAGTGCTCCCGCACGTACATCGAGGAGGTGCATGGGATAGGGGATAATTGGTGGGGCTCGATGGAGGACACCATCGAGTTTGTCTTATCCCATCCGAATGGGTGGGAGGGCGCACAACAAGAGCAGATGCGCCGTGCAGCTGTGCTTGCAGGATTAGTACCTAGCGACGAGGCAGGCCAGGCACGCGTGTCGTTCGTTACTGAGGGAGAAGCCAGCCTCCATTTTTGCATCCAGAGTGGGCTGCCGGCAGGCGTGATGAAGGTAAGATATTGACGGGTTCTTAGATCGTATCCTGACGATGTTTTAAAGGATAATTCTGGCGTGTTGATTGTTGATGCGGGTGGAGGAACTATTGACCTCAGTGCTTATAGTTGTGCTTCAGGTTCGGCTGATTCTTTCGAGGAGATTGCTCCACCCCAATGTGAGTTAGCTCGAAACTTTGGAAGTCCTTTATTCCTTATGTTCATTGTCGCAGGCCACTTCAATGGATCTATCTTTGTCACCTTCAATGCCCGTGCTTATCTGGAGGGTGAGGCTTCTAGATACGTCTTCTGATCCACCTCATACCTGTTGTAGCCCACCTCCGCAACTCGAAATATCTGGAGGACGTGCCCCAGATGGCGGACTGCTTTGACAAAACAACGAAATTGCGATTCAGGAATAAGGACGAACCACAGTATATCAGATTTGGCTCCCTCCGAGACAAGGATCTGTCTGTTGGAATTCGCTCAGGCCAGTTGAAGCTTTCTGGGTAAGATGGACATTGCCTGTTTATGATCTGTCTAAGGGTCCCGTTCAGGTCGGACGTTGCGTCTTTCTTTGAACCCTCAGTCAACTGTATTGTCGATGCGATCGCAGAACAATCACAAAAAGCACGAAAGCCCATCAAGGTTGGTCTTGACTACGTTACACTGAGATGTTTTGATTTTACTATTACTTCAGTCGGTCTTTCTCGTTGGAGGGTTCGCAGCTAGCGATTGGCTCTTTGCCGAGCTGAAGGAAGCTTGCAACCAGATGGGCCTGAGTGTCCTCCGTCCGGATAGTCATGTGTAAGTTAATTAGTGTGAATGAGGTGCTGCCCTGATGTTCTTTCAGAAACAAAGCCGTTGCGGATGGTGCCCTTTCTTTTTACCTTGATCACTCTGTCAGAAGTCGCGTGTCGAGATTCACTTATGGCATCCACTGCCACATCCCTTATGACATCTACGATGCCGAGCACCTGCAGAGATCCGCATCATCCTTTACCTCTGCCGGAGGATATCGACGAATCCCAGGCGCCTTCAGCATTGTTTTGCCAAAGGTTGGCCATTTGTCCGTTCTTTGTCTCATGTGGATTTCACTCATTCAGTATGCACAGAACACGCAAACGTCGGAGACGAAAGAGTTCCGCAAGGCGTACTTTGAAGAAACTGATTCTCTGTCGGAGTTGTCGCGAGTAACGGTTAGCCTCGATTGCTACCGCGGAGAACTAACTAATCCTCGATGGAGAGATATCGACGCTGGTATGTCTCTCTTTCCCTTGCTGGCGATCTTTTGATATAACTTCGTACTCATAGGGATGTATTCCACTCTCTGTACTATTGAGGTTGATCTCTCGAAGCTAGGTCATTCTCTGGGTCCTCACCGAGGCAAGGACGGTAGGGTCTACTACAAAGCAAGCTTTGAAGTTGCCTTGCTGTTCGGCCTCACAGAGCTCAAAGGGCAGCTGTGCTGGAAAGATAACGGGGTTCTGAAGAGGTGATTATTCCTCTACCCATCGTGCTGAGAGCTCGTCCGACGTTGTTCTACACTACAGAACACCTGCGAAGATCATATATGATCCTGCTTCTCGATAATCTAGGGTCGAGCCATGGGTTGTGCAATGCACGACCACTGTTAGTTGCTGTTCGAAAGTTTCGAACATGTAAACATACTTACGCGTCGTAATTTATATCACATTGGATGTTCTTTCTTCGAGACGTATGCAATCTTTAAAGGTTTATGTTTACTTCATCATCGACAACGTTGGGACCTGGGAGGATTGCCGACACACTTACTTCAAACGAATCCTTCCTTGTTGACTGTTGGAACTTGGGACAATATCAAATATTACATATTGCACCGCATCAACATTGTGATGTGGGAGTGCGGGGGGGCACGGGCGCCACACACCTTTTCTTCTCTCTAATCCCCTTCTTCGGGAGCTATGTCCACTACGCGAGCTCGCTATGCTGGATCTTGTCGGAAACTTGTGCTGGCATTTGACGTCGGGACAACATACAGTGGCATATCATACAGGTGTGTTCCTGAACCTCAACTCGGCTGAGCATTGCTAAGAACCACGCAGTATCCTGAATCCTGATTAAGTACCGGAAATTAAAGGTGTTACAAAGTGTGAACCGTTTGAAGCCTGAGGTTCGAAGTTTCGGTATTTGATGCGGCTCCCTTCCATAGATTTCCAGGGCAGCATCAAGTCAGTGGATCCTCGAAAATACCCAGCATCATATGTTATGATTTCAGCGGGAAAGTTCAAGCCATTGGGGCTGAGGCTATACAGGACGAGACAGCACCGGAAGATGGAGAACGGATAAAGGTGGAATGGTTGGTCACAATTCCTCCAATCTTCTTATCTTTCACCAACTTTTACACAGGTTCAAGCTTCATCTTCGCCCCAAAAGCAACTCAACTAAAGACATTCATATCCAACATCCGCCCCTTCCCCCAGGCAAAACCGTCGTCGATGTCCTCGCTGATTTCCTCAGCTATCTTTTCCAGTGCGCCCGAACGTATATCGAAGAAACCCATGCGAACGGCATTGATTTGTGGTTATTGTTTGAGAAGGAGATAGAATTTGTGCTATCCCACCCGAATGGATGGGAGTCGCAGCAAGGGCGGATGCGCAAAGCTGCCCTTTTGGCTGGCCTGATCCCTGATGATCAGACTGGCCAGGATCGAATTACCTTTATAACGGAGGGCAAGGCGAATCTTTATTTTTACTTCCGCAATCGGTTGCCCCAGAGTGATGTTGAGGTAAAATGTCTACTTTTCCACTTTTGATCACACTAACTATCAAAAGACTGATGGTGTGATAGTTGTGGATGCTGGGGGGGTAACCGTTGATATCAGCACATACGCGCCTGACCCCGGCGTACCGACCTCTTTCAACGAGATTGCTGTACCCCAACGTGACTAGTCTTGCTTCTCTCAGTTTTCGCATTCCTAATCACGGTCCACAGGTCACTACCACGGATCCATTTTCGTCAGCCGTAATGCACGCTTCTTTTTAGCAGGTAAGCAGGGCCTCCTAAACAATTTGACCGTCGAAACCATGTGTTATCACTTATCTCTCAAAATCTAGATTTCCTGTCTGAATCAGTGTTTTTGGCCGATCTTGATAATATCATACACACCTTTGATCAGACCACCAAGCACCATTTTCGAAATACAGAAAGGCCCCAGAGGATCAAGTTCGGTGGTAAGCGCGAAAACGAACGTAAATTTAACATCCATGGTGGTCAGCTGAAATTGCCAGGGTATGTTCTAATAAGTGACTGCCTAAGCTTGATTGATTTTTCTCTCAGAGCCAAGGTGGCAGATTTCTTTGAACCTTCCATCACCTGCATCGTCGAGTCTGTACGCGCACAGTGCGAGAAAGGACACAGGAAACTCACGGTAAGAAATAATCATCTTTGCCAGAAATTTTCTTCCGATGTTGGTTAGACTATCATTTTGGTTGGAGGCTTTGCAACTAGCGATTGGCTATACACCCAAGTTATGGAGCGTTTGAAGCCTGATGGCCTGACAGTCATCCGACCCGAAGGCCATGTGTAAGTCATTGCCATCTTAAAACATCATGTCAAAGCTGAAGAAAACTAAGTAACAAAGCAGTCACTGATGGTGCGCTCTCCGATTACATCGACCACCACCCCAGTATGTCGACGACCACACATTACCCCCATCGTCGCAATCGTCAGAAGCTTGTGCTGGCATTTAATATCGGCACAACATTTAGCGGGATAGCATACAGGTGTGCTCCTGAACGCCTACATTCCTCTCCCTCCCGCCTCTAAATGGTTTGACACAGTCTTTTGGATCTCGAGCAAGGACCAGAGACAACACCCGTCACGAAGTACAAACTATAAGTCCTTGATGTTTAGATCTTAGAATTGACGCCCTCTTTGATAGGTTTCCAAGGCATGTTAAGGTTCAGGGATCCTCAAGGATACCGACCGTCCTTTACTATGATGCCAACGGGTATGTTAGTCCCGTAGGGCCCGAGACCAATCGGGAAGGAATTTATGAAACAGCAGTGGATCTACGCTGGATGAAAACTGAATGGTTCGGCTCGACGTCAATGTTCCTCTTTTCGACTGAATTGTTAGCAGGTTTAAGGATCATCTTGGCCCCGAAGGCAGCGAAATAATTCCTTCTCTTCCTCTTGGAAAAACTGCCATTGACGTCCTCGCCGATTTCCTTCGCTATCTATTATGGTGTGCGCGAGCGTATATCGAAGGCACCCATGCGAACGGCGTTGATCTCTGGTTATCAGTTGAGAAGGAGATTGAATTTGTGCTCTCTCACCCGAATGGATGGGAATCGCGGCAAATGTGGATGCGAAAGGCTGCTATTAGTTCTGGTCTGATCCCGGATGACCACAGTGGTCACAACCGATTTGCCTTCATAACGGAAGGCGAGGCAAATCTTCATTTCTCCATTCACAATGGGCTATCTCCCAGTGCTTTTGAGGTAAAAGGTTCACCTGAACACTACAACACGCTCACGCCGGGTCCTCAACAGGATGGTGATGGTGTGGTAATTGTGGATGCTGGAGAAGAAACCATTGATATTAGCGGTTATGCTCGGAATTCAAACATACCGCCGTCCTTCGATGAGATCGGGGCACCACAATGTGAGTGCTTTGTCCTATTGTTGTCGATTTAGTTGACTCTTGACAGGTCATTTTCAGGGCCTTGTTTCTGTCAGCATGTACGCCCGCATGTTCTTTACAGGTCATTTAGCTTTGTAGTTCATTAAGACCAACATCTTACCGAGGCTGCAGAATTCCTCTCCAAATCAATCTTTTTAGAAGATCTCGATGACATCGTCCTCTGTTTTGAACGGACAGTCAAGCCGTGCTTCCGAAACTCGGAAAAACCACAATTTATCAAGTTTGGCTCTGCTCGCGATAATGACGCTAGCTGCAATATTCGCTTCGGTCAGCTTAAACTAGCAGGGTGAGTTCAATGCAATCAGATGACCCCTCTACCCTGGCTAATAAGTCACCTAGGGAGAAGGTGGCGGAATTTTTCGAACCATCCATTCAATGCATAGTTGCGGGCGTACATGAGCAGCGCAAGGCAGGGAAGAGGAATTTTACGGTGAGAAAATAGTCAGCCATTCCCACTCTGGAACACATCTCAAGATTTGGTAGAATGTGGTCTTGGTTGGGAAGTTCTCCGCTTGCGATTGGTTGTACACCCAAGTTGCAAAGCGCTTGAAGTCTGATGGCTTTTCTGTGTTCCGGCCCGATTACCATATGTAAGTTATCGTCATCTTACGATTCAGTATCCAGGTTGAAGGGCTTTCAGGGACAAAGCCATCGTCGAAGGTGCACTCTTCAATTACATTGACCGTCATCCAAAAAGATCTATCATGCGCTCCCTCTACCATGCAAGTCGAAAGCTTGCGTTGGCGTTCGATATTGGCACAACACACAGCGGCATATCATATTGGTTTGTTCCTGTACATTTCAGTCTGGTCGCTCCGTTGCTAATCAGTGTGATGTAGTATTTTGGCATCTGGGACAGTACCACAGATCAAAAGTGTCACAAGGTGTGTACTACGACGTGTCTTGAAGTTTTTCATGCTTAATTTGTGGAATATCCCAGGTTTCGAGGACAAGTCAATGAATCTTTGAAAATACCAACCATCATTTACTATGATGCAAGTGGGAAAGTTCGAGCCGTGGGGGCTGAAGCCGTCCAAGAAGATAACTATGGAACTGCCGAGGAGGAAGGTTGGGTCAAAGTTGAATGGTTTTGCTTTGCCATTTCAGTTTGATTTCCCTTGTCTCACTAGTTCACAGGTTTAAGCTCCTTCTCAGCACCACAAACATGGCAGACAGGCTCCCTGCTTTACCTCCGGGCAAAACTGTTGTTGATATCCTTGCTGATTTTCTCCACTATCTCTTCAAGTGCACCCAGACATTCATCGAAGGGATAGATCAGAAAAATGTCGATTTGTGGTCATCTTTCAAGGAAGATATTGATTTCGTGATATCCTGCCCAAACGGATGGGAAGGACAGCAGGCGCAGATACGGAAGGCTGCCGTGTTAGCAGGCCTTATCCCTGACAATCAGAGTGGCCAGGATCGGATAGCCTTTGTGTCGGAGGCTGAAGCCAGTTTTCGCTTCTTAATCTACAACGGGCTGCTGTCCAGAATTCTTCAAGTAGCTAGTTTACCTTTCATACTTGACACGGCTAACACAATCCACTCACTAGGAAGATGACCATGTGATCGTTGTGGATGCTGGAGGAGGGACTATTTATGTTAGCTCTTACACCCGCAATCCGAACATATCCATCTCTCACAGCAGTGCTGCACCACAATGTAGGTTTTTGATCCCTTATCCGTCCACTTCCTGATTCACTTTCCACAGGTCACCTTCATGGCTCTGTTTTTGTCAGCATCCATGCCCGTTCCTTTTTGAAAGGTAGGCCTGACTTTTGAATTACCAAGACCATTATCTGATATCAATTCCATAGAACTCCTGTCAGGGTCGGAGTTCTTTAACGATCTCGATGACATTGTGCGCTCCTTTGATAGGACCACTAAGCTGCGCTTTCGAAATTCAGAGCAACTTCAGTTTATTAAGTTTGGTAGTAAACGCAATAACCAACCAAATTTAAACATCCTCAACGGTCACCTGATACTGGCAGGGTATGTTTGCAACGAGTAACTAAACACATGGTTGATACTTTGCCCAGGTCCAAGGTGGCAGAATTCTTTGAACCTTCCATTCTCTCTATTGTTGAGTCTGTACGTGCACATTCCAAGACAATAAAGAAAAAACTCACAGTAAGTCAACACTTGTCATCCCCCATGTAAGTACTCCTAAATTCCATTTAGAGTGTGGTCATGATCGGAGGCTTCGCTGCGAGCGATTGGCTATACACCAAAGTTGCAGAGAGATTGAAACCTGATGGCTTCACTGTCATCCGACCTGACAGCCATATGTACGTTCACCTGCCAACATTGATACATTTGAACTGAGGGAACTTGAGAAACGAAGCCATTGCAGATGGTGTGCTTTCTTGTTACATCAGCAGCATCAACATGTCGACTACAGATGGCAACCGTTCTTCCACGACTGGGGAACAGACTGTGCTCGCCTTTGACTCAACATCTGAGGAGACGCAGGTAATAGCGGAGGGGTTCCCAGACCTCCCCCGACGCTCATTGCTGATGCATGTCCCATCTTCTGTCACTCATCGAAAACTTGTGCTGGCATTTGATGTCGGCACAACATTTAGCGGTATATCATACTGGCGAGCTCCCAAACATTGCAGTCTAATCGCCGTACCCACTAACTAATGCATACAGTATTTTGGATCCTGAGATCAGAAGTGTAGCGAGGTATGTCTCTTGAATCTCCAAGGTGTGCAATTTTAATCTGGGTACTTTTCCACCTCTTTTCAAAAGGTTTCCAGCGGGCGATGAAATAAGAGTATTCTTGAAAATACCAACCGCTATATACTATGATACACATGGGAAAGTTCGAGCTGCAGGGGCTGAAGTTTCTCAAGAGGGAATCTATGAAACGGCGGAAGAGGAAGGTTGGACGAAGGCTGAATGGTTTGTATCTAGATCTAATCTACTTCTTGGCTCATTTGCTTCTAGGTTTAAGCATCATTTCCGTCCAGAAGGCAATGCTACCGCCAGCCAACTTCCTCCACTACCCCCTGGCAAATCTGTCATTGACGTCCTGGCAGACTTCTTACGGTATCTTTTCCAATGCACCCAAACATATATCGAGGGTACATATCCCAGAGATGCCAATTTGTGGCCATCACTGGTGAATGATATGGACTTCTTGCTTTCCCATCCAAATGGGTGGGGAGTTCCGCAACAAACGCAGATGCGGGAAGCTGCGGTGTTTGCGGGTCTCGTCCCCGATGATCGAAGTGGCCGAAATCGAATCTTCTTCGTAACGGAGGGTGAGGCCAACCTGCACTTTGCTATTCACAACGGGCTTTCTCCCAGTACACTTATGGTACTGGCAAGACTACCTTTCCTACTCGCTGACACTAACCTCACCTGCTCATTAGGAAAGCGAGGGAGTGATCATTGTGGATGCTGGAGGAGGAACGATCGATATCAGTGACTTCGCTTGCAATGCAGACATTCCCACCTTCAATGAGATTGCTCCGCCACAATGTGAGTTCTTTGGTCTCTTCTCTTCAACTTTTGTTAACCTATTCAAGGTCACTTCCACGGTTCTGTTTTTGTCAGCATTAATGCACGGAATTTCTTAGAAGGTGGTTCAGCATTCCAGCTCTCTGAACCCGGCATCTTATCAAGTCTATAGTTTTGCTCTCTGAGTCACCATTTATCGAAGATCTTCAACACATTGTCCGCTGCTTTGATCGGACAACCAAGTTACGCTTCCGTAATCCAGAAGAAGCATCCCAATTCATCAAGTTTGGAAGTACGCGTGACAACGACCTTAACTGCAACATTCGCTTTGGCCAGCTGAAGCTGAAAGGGTAAGTTCAGAATACGTAAACTGCTCCCTGAAGCTTGCTGCTTCGCTGACAGTTCACTTAGGGATGTAGTAGCGGGGTTTTTCGAGCCTTCCATTCAATGTATCATCGAGGCCGTACATGCACAGCACAAGTCAGGACAGATGAAATCGAAAGTGAGCAAATAGTCATATCCCTGCTTCAAAACTTCTCACAAGATTTGTTAGAATGTGATCTTGGTCGGGGGCTTCGCCGCAAACGATTGGCTATATACTCAAGTTGTAGAGCGTTTGAAGCCTGACGGCTTCACTGTGATTCGACCGGACCATGGGTGCGTTGTTTTTCTCTCAATATGCTTCTATTACAGCTGAAGGGAGGTCCAGCAACAAAGCCGTCGCCGACGGAGCGCTCTACTATCACATCCAACACCTCTCTACGTCAAATCTGCCTGTCCCCCACTCTAATACGTTGGATGGAGATACGGAAGGGTCACAAAGAAACCCTAACCAACCGGCAGATATGGTGAGTGGCAGGGCAATCAGTAGTGGAGGATATACCGCTCAACCGTCAAATTACCTGGCGCCGAATTTCAGCTGGAACACGCAAAGTCGCAGAACGCTTGAAGCCTAAAGGACTCTGATCTCGCAAGCAGGTACGTTGCTAACGATATGAATGTTTTCTTGAAGCTGACGGGTATTTCAGTAATGAAGCGGTTGGTCATGATGTGGATGAACGACCCACCTTTTGATGACGACTGAGCTTGCTCATCCCAATGGTTCTTGGATAGAACTCACTATTAGCTGCTGCATGAATTTCGGATATCGTAGGTCATGATCTTTTGGGGTGTAATAACATGAACGGTTTTCGCAAATGCTCCTGTGTCAAGTCTGACGTCGTACCGTTGTTGTGGGGGATGCTGTGGTTTCTTGAGAACCAAGCTGCTTTCAGTAGCGGAAAACTTCCAATGCACCAACGTTTCAGGATCACTTTTCTGTCTCTTCATGGCGAGGGCATCATCATGTCGTCGCAAAGTTTTCAGTCCCATCTTTCTGCCTTCAAGTGTGTCTGGCAATACACACTAAGTAGATAAAAGGACCAGGGACTCCTGGAATCACGTCTACTATATTATCTTCAAAATGGAGGAACCTCGTCTATAACCTCCACCTTCTCCTGTTTCCAATCCCTCTCTTCCTTTTCGCATCCTCCTAACTTTGCGGGTTCTTCTCCCATACCTTCGAAGCCTCCTCATACGACCCCCAAACGAGCCTACCAGCAACTTCCCTGTCATACTCTCCATCACCTAGGATCTGCAATACCTCTTCTCCAGCTTTACTTCTTCGATGGCGCAGCCTCTGGACCAATCTCCTTAGACACAGGCACCTTCAATGTGATGACAGCGCATTCGCGGTACAAGGAGCTGGGCTTCTATACTTCTTCAAGCATTGCATCGACTTGGGTCGGCTGTACAGGGACTTTGAACGCCATTGAAAGGAAAAGGGCGTGCAGCACGGATTGCATAGCCATTTGGTGGGACTTGAGGAGTACTCGTAGGACGGGCTGGAGGATCATGTATCTACGTACAATTAGAAAGCATCATGCTGCAGTGCAAACGAACTCACTGAGGTGTCGAACGTATCTTCTCACCGGCATTGAAGAGGGCTGAGATGGTGTCGACCGTGCTTGTGCCCGTACACACGCTCTCAGACTCAGCGACGAAGTTCTATTGTTGCACTTTGGTGTTGACCACTGGGACGGAGGACGAGCCTTGATCTGGTTTTGGGGTTTGTGCAGCTGGGAGAGCATTTAGGATGATGCCTTGTGACAACGATGCTTCGTGGAGAGGATTCCCTCAGGAAGACAGAATGTTCTTTAATGGGATCGAAATGAGGTAAAATCATGATAGCCGCAGCTGCGTACAACGGGTTGATGGTGTTGACAATTCGAATGTCTCGTTCCACAGGCGTAACCAAGAGTGTTGGCAATAACAACATAGTCATCAAGAACGTCGCTAACGAACAAGTGTCCTACCTCTCCCCCCGTCTCACACACGTGATGTGTCCGACCTTCCATATATGGTAGTCTCACGACTTAGGGCAATGTACCATTGCCCTAAGTCAGCTCGAGAACGCGCAGTAGCGCGTTCTCGAGCCCCTAACCCCCTAAACTAACCTAACCTACCCTAACCTCCTAATCTAACTGAGAATGCGCTACCGCGCGGGGAGAAAAATATCCTTAACCCTAACCTCCTAACCTAACTCAGAACACGCTACCGCGCAAGGAGAAAAACAATCCTAACCCTAAGCATTAACTCTAACACCCTAACCTCCTCTTAACCTAATGTATAAGTAAATAAAAAATAAATGCCCCAAAAGAAAATGATTGTTAACACCGGGAGTTGAACCCACAGCCTATGACTAATCAAGCACAATTTTATCAAGATTTAACCACTAGACAATCTCGTCAGTTCTTTTTGGTGCGCTGTGTGAGCTATGTCCTATAATATTTCCGTTTAAGGAATATGATTTGTAATAATTACTATTTATGGAAAGTGAGACGGGGGGAGAGGTGGGCCAGCTCTAACGAACCCACATTCGGCTCATTTTCCTTGTCCTTACATAAGAAAACAGTGAGTGGATTTGGTACTCATGAGCGAATATGAAAACGTCAACTCTCTGGTCTAAGTGGAGTAGCCGTGTTCGTTACTTTGAGGGGAGCGGGAGCAGAAGTGGATTGGCAATTCTGGGAGGGGCTATAACTCGCTCATACAAACGGCGTCGAAGGGCAGATAAGCGCATCAGGAAAATCCACAATGGTGAATTAGGCCCAATTAACCAAGTTCAAACCAATTAGCCCAATAGAGCACAATCGAATGTTTTGGGTCTTGAATGAGCATTATTCTACAGGCAGCATTTCATTTGAACTCAATTGTCACGTAATATAAGTTTAAAAAGTACAAATTACATATATTATATATACTGTTGGGAGTAGTGGCATCGCCGCTGGAAGGCATCCATAAAGTGAAGTGTGTGTGCAGAAATAAAAGTGTCAAAATTCAAGTATCAACAACACTCACCAGGGATTGAACTCAGGGCTCCCGGAATCAGGCGCACCAGACGTTATACACAGAAGGCAGCCTGTTAGACCATTACACCACAGTAGCTTTGTTATACTTAGCAACACATTCCACTAAGATCTGGAATGAGCCTGAGGATACTCAAAATCGGAAGGGTTTTCCTTCTGGGTCAAGATTCACCCCCCACTTTCTTTTCTTTTGAATACATTATTGTGGACTTTGAGCTGTCTAGTAAAACTATTAAATAAAAATTCGATAGAAATGACGATCGGTAAAAGTGTTAACAAAGAAATGATCACAAAGATCAAGGACAGTACTGCTTGTCCATGCCTGTGGTGCGACACGGCCAAATTTTGGCAGCAAATGAGTGCTGCAACGAATATTTGCTAATGGGATAATGCTACAAATCCTACCGCCATCCTGATCTTTCATCGGAGAAACCTTGTATAAGAGGTGGTCAGGATCGGGGGTGTTGGGGAAAGCTGTATACCACTCCACATAAGCAAGATGCTTGGGAACGTTAACTTCATCGTTGAACATGAGTGGAATAGACCGTTCTGGAAGTGAAAATACAACACGAATGCGAGCAATGCGATATCCTGTGAAAAGAAATTAAACACTACTGTGTGAAGTGTGTAACCAACAACATACCTTGTATACCAGTATCTTCACCAGTCCCATCGTTGATTAGTGCAGTATCAAAATGACCAGGGACCAGGCGACCCCTTTTATCCTTCTTAGCAGGGCGAGAATGTATTGAGTCAGCGGTAGATGGAGCATGAGTAAGTGGATCCGGGTACAAGTACTTGATTTTGTGCCATATGGGAAGTGTTCGGAAGGGAAGGCGAATGTCACAGAGCTTGCGTTCCAGTTGAGCGGAGGTGAGATGAGGTTCGTTTGAGAGGGCAAAGAATCGTCGCAAAGCTGTGCGAAAAAATTGAGTGCCATACACGTGTTCCAGCCAATATATGGGAACTGTGCGGACGCTTGGATGTTTGGCCATTGAGAGTGTCCGATCGAGTTCTAGGCCTGGCAGCAACCACTCCTGAGGCTCCGGAGGAGATCCCTTCAATTGCCATTGAACGTATTGGTTGTGGCGCAGGATTTTCTCCTTTCGCTCTAGCCAAGTTGTCATTTGTGTGAATTCATCCTTGAAGTTAGTAGCGGCATATGCATCTTTGGCAAGGTTGATGTGAAGACGCTCTGTACTCAGTGTTGAAGTTGTCAGTGGTGCCATAAAGCTTGATTAGCTTGACATAATGACTCGCAAAGTGGAGTTTAGGGAGCTTAAACCCCTCACGAATTCCAAGTTCGACAAAAATGTCTTTATTGGCATGAAACCGAGAGAGCGTCCTCTAGAAGTTTGAGAGTTTCATCCGTGTGAACTGGGTACTGTGCCAAGTAAAGAAAATCCAGGAGTGCACAGACAGAGCGCACCAAACGAACATTTGAGATGCCATCTGGAAGCTGGACATCAATTACTAAGCCCAGAAGGATACGGCACATCTGATCGTGCTCCTGACCAGTGACGTGAGACAGTGAGCTAATTCCCTTCATGAAATGTCGGACATTATGGTTTGGAGGCATCCGTCGGCATCGCACATCGATTTCATCAGCACCACATGCCTCAGTAATCCAACCAATGAGATGCTTGATGACTCCTTGGTACAGCTGATGGAGGATGTCGGGGGTAATGGACCGGTAAATGTGTGCATAAGGGAGGTTCTTCCACAATGGTTCCACAAGCGGTTTGATGCCAGCCCTTGCACAAGTTTGAAGAAAGCCAGCGGGGTCGCTGTCAAAGGAGTCGAATGCCTTGAGGATGGCATCAAGATCACGAATAGTGTTTGGAAGTCCGGTTTCAAGACCGGAAAAAAACCATAACCGGACCGGACTTTGACCGATCAGGACTGCAAATAATGAGGACCGATGAAGACCGTAACCACGGTCCGGTCTACGGTCCATCACAAATTTGAAGATTTGAAGACCGAGCTAAGACCGGTCATGACCGGTCTTAACTGGTCTTTCGAGCCTCAAAAACAGATTGGCCTTGGGTCAGATATTTTCATTTAGAAGTTCGAACTAATTCTTTAACCGAAATTAGTCCAATTGCGGCACTCTCAGAAAACACCGGATAACAGATCAACGATGCCAAACATCGTTGATCTCAATCTTCAACCACCATGACTCTCCTCCCTCATTTCTCTCTCACATGAGGACGACATATCAACCAGGCAAACCCACCAGTGACATCCAGAACAGCGCGAGGACGTAGAAAACCCTGTGAGGATGTGGCAAACCCAATGAACGGCAGGGAACCCAGGTCCTGGCATGGCTGACTATGGAGACCCGCGAGGTACAGTCAGAGAATGAGTTGTACGCTGCGTTACGACTCATTCCTCCCTTCCA
>KN838821.1:36568-55250 GCA_000827195.1 Laccaria amethystina LaAM-08-1
TCTGGAAATGCACTGGATTACCTGCAAGTGCCTGATCGTCTGGTGACTTTTGATTCCCAGACGTTTTCCAGGCAACCCAGATCAGCAACCAGATGGAAAAATCAAATCATGAAATTTTGACAAGTCATTTCAAATCCCGCTCCCAGAAGAGGCAACGGCGTGATCAATTTCAACGTTGGCCAAACATCCCTCAACAACTCTTCCTTCCCAACGGTCGTCGTCTCCAACTGCAAAAACTTTGCTCTGGATGGTTGTTTCACGTATGTACCCTCTGTCCCTCAATTCCACACTGATGGCATACCACACAGACCAACAACGCTCCCCTTTCAGCTCAGCACCTCTACAAACACGACCGCTGAAAACTGGATCGACGTATGCTCGGCCACCAATTAAATTCGAGCAGGGCTCGTAGCAGTATCCTAATGCTGTTCATCTACTTATCCACACCTGCTTCACGTGCTAACATTATTAAACCTATGAAACCAGGGAATTCCCGCATCAGTGCTCTACCGCTTTTACGGGGAACGCGAGTGAGGTATGTGGAGGTCCTAACAATATGCTCGAATACTCCATTTGTTCGCCAGTCGTTCCACAGGTGGTTGGTTCATATGGGATTGAGGAACGGGATGTGATATGTATTCCGTGAGGTTCCTTTAGTGACGATCTAACGCTGCCTTATGCAGGACTTCGCACTCGCTGGTTTGGAGTACGGTTTGGAATACTGTTCGTCCCTCATCTCCGAGTCTTCACCTCCTCTGACGACAAGATACTAAACGGCGTATAGGGTGCAGAAATGCAGACATGTACGGCCGTCACCGCATCACGCCACCTTCCTCTGCATGTAACTTCCTACATGCAGGTAACCCCGCGAAGATCTACGGTGGAGCGAACGCGCTGAGTATATATGATCGGAGTGGGCAAGTCACTACAGACGGCGCAGTTGAGGTATGTTTCCTGTCTCTTTGATGATACATAATCTTATACCTGTCACAACTTCAGGAATTTCAGTGCCGGCACAAGTCAGTCAAGGAAAGGGTGGGATGTTCTGCTGGGAATTGTTTATGATATCGTAGTAATTAGCTATCGGACACTTGTACAAGTTGTAGCATTCCACAGCAATACACCAATTTTCAACGTGATTGCAACTGTAATACAATGCCTGGAAAGTGATCTGAAAGTGCTGGCACCACACTGGAATCTACCTGGGTTGACCTGGAAAGGTGACTGGCCGGTCTGAATTTGACCTGGAACCAGAATAGGCCGTCCTGATTCAGAAACGACACTGCATTTTTCCAGGCACTGTTTCTGGCTTCCTTATTGATCTGAATCACCTGATTTGGTCTGTTTCCAGGTAACCCAGACACATGCACGTTTCCTGATGACTAGTGCCCTATATGCGGTAAACGAGTTTCTGTGTGCCGTGGACATCGTGATGCCACCCTCGTCCGGTACTCTAAATGCCGTGAGAAGGAGTCGTTCGCTACTGACCACCTCGCCCAAGCCTTGGACTACAGTAACGATGTGATGCCAGAGAAGTTGCTACTAGCTGCCACTGCATTCAACCAGCCTTAACCAAGTTAGTAAATTGACTCAGCGTCGATTCCGCAAAAAGAAAGGCACTTCGTACGTACTCCCACCCCTGTTGCAAACCCGAAATAAATCCCCAAACCAGTAATGAATTATATCTTTGCCAAGGGATGCAATGCGGACGTCAACGCACTTACAATCGGACCGTGTGTGCATATGAACTACTAAGTCGAAGATGGCAAGCCGACCTCTAATATCACTCTCCTCGCCAACCACTCTTTCGTTGCGACATCAACGGTGGTAGTTGGGACCTTGATTTGCCCCATGGGGCGTCCCGTCAGCTCAAGTCTCCACTCACGATAGGCTCTAAATGTACGCGGTGCGACAATTCGAATGGTGGGCATTCCAATCCTTCCGTAGTCGGTGAATTTCTTGTACCCTGGATTTGTGAGGAGGACCTCTTGCACTTTGCGTGGAGCAGAGTCAGGATCGGGTCCTGACATTACAGCTGATTTTGAGAAGCTTATCAGGCAGGGATATGATACGCACCCAGCTCCCCTTCGAGTTCTACAAAATAGCCGTAATTTCTGGGAAATTGTCGGTCATCCAGTTCCGCGATGAACTCTAACACGCGGCCGAGCGTGTCGTGGACCGAATAAATAGCATCTTGTAAGAGTCGGTCTGTTACCAACTCAGCGTGGATGCGGAAGCCAACACTGCGGGATGGATTAAAAGGGGTAATAATGCGATACAAGAGCGACCCACCCTCGCCGTTCGACGAAACGGATGAGAGGCTGTCCGTCGCTTGGGTGAAAGCCACCGATCTCAACAACGTCCCTCATTTGGTATCGCCAGAGGCCGTGTCTTGTGGTCACCACGAGTTCATACCGTTCCCCAATCTGGACTTCCCACTAAAGAGAAATGAAAAATGAACTTTATTTTCCCTTGTAACAAACAATAACTTACTGCTTGGCGAAGTGATATCCTTGACTCGACTTCAGCAACATCAAGGAACTCGAAATACGAATCACCAGAGAGGCGATAGAGATTGTGATCATTTGCCGAATCATGTCCATACCCAACCATACACTCGGTCGCACCATAGCTGTAGCTTTCGATGTCGACGGCAGGTCCGACGTGATGTCGAATCTAGGGGCGATGTGAGTTTGAGATGGGGCCAACGGTCTTTGAAAAATGAACCTTAGCCGCAAAGGCGGCGTAGCTTCCGCTATTAGAGGCTCTGACAACCTTGAGCAACGACCAGATTTCCCTCAACCACCCCTCCTTCCCCTTCTCTATTGATCGGAGCTCTGCTGCTCGGTGTGGATTTGGCTTGACTTGTGCCTGTTTTTGTTGAGCATCACAGGACGATGGGGAAGACTTCACCAACCTCTAAATATGGCCTGCAATAGTCAAGATCGTATACGTCGGGAATCGTTCCATTCTCGACAGCATCGATGACAGTATCCCAGTGTTCTTCTAAAATCAAAACAGCGTCGTAGAAAATTGATGTGTAACTTGCACGCATGAAAACAAGTGATGGATCCAGAACGGCAAAGAACATGGTCATGAAGAGATTTCCCATAAATGTCGGGATGTACCAAACTGCAAAGGGGACCGAAGAAAAGGGGGCTGTAGGAAAGCAAATGCGCATCCTCAGTGATCGATCCGGCAGCTGATGGCCTCATAAAAAAACGAACGTGTCTGGGACATGACCTTGTCGTCATCCTTCAATTCAATACCCATACGCCTCCTCATGATTCCGCTTCCGATGATAGTAACAGGGAGCTCCTTCTGCAAGTCTCCCTCCTCATTCACAATCTTCACGGCGCCAGAGGTGCGCAAACTACTGAATCCACAGAACCGAATGCCCCTGGGGATATAGTGGCCGTTGTCATTTACAGGATATCTTGGGAACGACTTGACAGTTGACCCCGACGTTCCAGATGTTTGAGCGATAAAATCAGGGAAGCCGGGGGAGAGCAGATCACGAACGGAGGAAGAGCGAGGTGAGTTTTCGAAGAAACGGGAGACAAAGGGCTCATATTCATCGTATAAGGTCAAAGGAATAGTCTCGCGAAAGAACTGAATGAAGTCTCGACTGGGTTCCAAAGGGATTGGGTCGCCTGCTTTTGAGTTTGGACTGCGATTGTAGCCGAGACGATCGCGAAACGCTGAGAACAGAGGAGCTTCCCGGAAGAAGATAGTCCGAGAGTTCAATTGTGTGAGTCGGATGAGCACACTTTCCAGGCTCTCCTGCAGTGTGAGCTTTAGTTCAGGTGTTAGCGATTGTAGGGGAGGCAGAGGCACAGCCATTGCAGTTGCAGAGAAATCGCTTCAAGATGCAGCGAAGTCTTTCTCGCGGGGCAACAATTGTGGAATATTGAGGGGTAAGAACTTTAGTCCAGGAGAGGATAAGGATACCAACCACCTGGCAGACTCCTTTTATAAGTGACGATTGACGTCTGGAAGAACAGCAGAACGTGGAACCTCAGGAGCTCCACGGAGGGATTTGAATTTTACTTTTGTACTTCGGATCACTCGACTAGTGCTTGACTAGTTGACTTCTCGTCTTCTCTGGCCACTGCGGCTCTATCAACGAAATCGAGCACTATGATAACTCTCAATGCACGCAATGCAGCGTCTTTGGGTGATTTTGCAGCTGTTGGGGAGGACCTAGGCTCCGTATTTGTCCAGTCTGGAATGCCAGTGCGCTTTTGCGCAGAGAAGACCCGCCACTTTGTTGTAGAACGGCACCCATTTAGTCAAGACCCGAATCATTGGAAGGACCAAATTGCTGCGGGGCCCCATGCGCTGGTTAACAAGTCAAGAAGTAGTGACAGTGTGCCGGCTCACTGGCAGGCTTGAGCTTCGCCGCCTCGTCGTCGAGCAGAATCTGAAGACACCAAGTTGGGCTTCTATCGTCCTCCAGATATGGCCTTTACTGCTATGGGCATCTCGCCCTTGGGGATGGGGGTGTGGGAGGTTATTTGAATGCTGGTGGCATTACTTCCACTTCTTCGACGTTTCGTTGCACATCAATTGCACATTCCTCTCCTCTCGGATTCGTTTTTTTCCTTCCAAGCTTCCAGCATTCCCAGCTTCGCCGTCCGTTTGTTAAGCAGCACATGAAAGCCCCGAGTTGGTTCTCTGTCGCCCTACGGACGTCCCTTTCTGCTGCTACAGGCATCTTCGACGTTTCGTTCCATACTACTCGCTTTCATCTTTCCAAACCTTACAGCACTATCATACAGCCAAATCCCCAGCTCCGCTGGTCCTCCGTAGAGCAGGACTGAAAGCATCGAGTTGGCTCCCGATCGTCCCGGAGGACGGCTTGGAAGGTTCGTTCAATCACAAAGTTGGCTTTTGGCTGCCCGTCATTCATCAGCATCTTTACGATGACCTTTCTCAGACAGATGCACCTATTGTGCAGGACCAAGATCCTAAGCTTGTCTAAGTTCCCTTCAGGATTGATTTTCAGCGGGACGGACCCCGCAAACCACACAACGAAACTTCCTCGACCTTCAACGCTTTGTCAGAAAAAACACCATCGCACTTCATCAGTATGCCGATTTGATGCCGATCTTACCACCGATCCACGAGGACCCTACTCCCTCCATGCCCTTTCCTCCATGGCGTGAAACGTTGTCTTCTCATAGACGGCTATAAAGTGCCAATGCTGCCTTTACCATTCTTGTACCATTCGGTCTGTGCGGTCGTAACGTCATTCTGATTCAATTGTCCGTTGCCGCAAATATAGAACCGAGCGACACACCTTGGCTTTCCTCTCGTCGTAAGGCAATCTGGAACGGATGTTATGCAGATAGGCTGAATTTCGTGATGGGTTATGTACTCTGTCACCAATTCCGCCCATATGGTTGCCGTTCTTTGGTTGCGACCAGTCACCTCCGCTCCAAGGCGCCGTATAGGCCAGGGATCTGTACCACGTCTTTCCCCTACGCCGGGGGTGTTTGAAGAACATGAACGATGGGCAGGTGCAAATCGTACCTGCTGGTTGCAGAACATTAGGCCAACAATGATCTAGGCACTAGTCAACACGAATTGCGTCTGACCGGATGGTGTCAAGTCCGGGCAGCCCTCAGATGTTGTCCCCAAAGCAGTGGCATATACAACATGCTCCTCTCGGGCTCTCTTTCATCTAACGTTTCTATGACGCCATGCCTCCAAGTGACTCCCAGCTTTGTCGGTCCCTACTTAATCAGGACCGGTAGGGCAGAGTTGGTCCCGTACTATTTCATGGGCATTAGTTTTTCCTGGTACAAGCCCCTCGTTTTCTGCCTGGGATGGAGGTTGGAGGCTATTTGGGCGCGTGCGGCTCTATTCCGACTCTTGCTCTTCTAGTCTTGTTGGTGAAAGTATCTTTGACGGAGCAGCAACTACAAGGCGGGGGCGGCCGCGTGGAGTCGGGCCATCGTTGGGATGGGAGGCAGACCTCACTCCACGCCTCGGATCCAGGCTCGGCTCTATCCCACCTTTTATTTAGTACGTTCCCGCCTTAGCAGGCGAACCATGATTAATGCAGTCTTTCGATGATGGCTCTTTTGCAAATTCGAAATAGATCCACAAACCAGTAATGAATTATATTTGTGCGAAGGGACGCAATGCGAACATCAATGGACATACAATCGGACAGTGATGAACTACTAAGTCGAAGAGGCTACAGATGGCAAGCCGACCTCTAATATCACTCTCCTCGCCAACCACTCTTTCGTTACAACATCAACGGTGGTAGTTGGGACCTTGATTTGTCCCATGGGGCGTCCCGTCAGCTCAAGTCTCCACTCACGATAGGCTCTAAATGTACGCGGTGCGACAATTCGAATGGTGGGCATTCCAATCCTTCCATAGTCGGTAAATTTCTTGTACCCTGGATTTGTGAGGAGGACCTCTTGTACTTTGCGTGGAGCAGAGCCGGGATCAGGTCCTGAAATTGGGAGTGATTTTCAGAAGCTTAGCAGGCAGGGATATGACACACACCCAGCTCTCCTTCGAGTTCTACCAAGTAGCCGTAATTTCTGGGAAATTGTCGGTCATCCAGTTCCGCAACGAACTCTAGCACGCGGCCGAGCGTGTCGTGGACCGAATAAATTGCATCTTGTAAGAGTCTGTCTGTTACCAACTCAGCGTGGATGCGGAATCCAATACTGCGGGATGGATGAGAAGGGGTAATAATGCCATACAAGAGCGACCTACCCTCGCCGTTCGACGAAACGGATGAGAGGCTGTCCGTCGCTTGGGTGAAAGCCACCGATCTCAACAACGTCCCCCATTTGGTATCGCCACAGACCATGTCTTGTGGTCACTACGAGTTCATACCGTTCCCCAATCTGGACCTCCCACTAAAGAGGTGAACTTAGTTTTCCCTTTGTAGTAAACAATGACTTACTGCTTGACGAAGTGATATCCTTGACTCGACTTCAGCAACATCAAGGAACTCGAAATACGAACCATCATAGAGGCGATAAAGATTGTGATCATTCGCCGAATCATATCCATACCCAACCATACACTCGGTCGCACCATAGCTGTAGCTTTCGATGTCGACGGCAGGTCCGACATGATGTCGAATCTAGGGGGGGATGTGAGTTTGAGATGTCACGGTCTCAATGAAAAATGAACCTTAGCCCCAAAGGCGGCGTAGCTTCCGCTATTAGAGGCTCTGACAACCTTGAGCAACGGCCAGATTTCCCTCAACCATCCCTCCTTCCCCTTCTCTATTAATCGGAGCTCTGCTGCTCGGTGTGGATTTGGCTTGACTTGTGCCTGTTTTTGTTGAGTATTACGAGGCAATTGGGAAGACTTCACCAACCTCTAAATATGGCCTGCAATAGTCAAGATCGTATACGTCGGGAATCGTTCCGTTCTCGACAGCATCGATGACAGTATCCCAGTGTTCTTCTAAAATCAAAACAGCGTCGTAGAAAGTTGAGGTGTAACTTGCACGCATGAAAACAAGTGACGGATCCAGAACGGCAAAGAACATGGTCATGAAGAGATTTCCCAGAAATGTCGGGATGTACCAAACTGCAAAGGGGACCGAAGAAAAGGGGGCTGTAGAAAAGCAAATACGCATCCTCAGTGATCGATCCTACAGTTGATGGCTTCAAAGAACGAACGTGTCTGGGACATGACCTGGTCGTCATCCTTCAATTCAGTACCCATACGCCTCCTCAAGATCCCGCTTCCGACAGAAGTAACAGGGAGCTCCTTCTGCAAGTCTCCCTCCTCATTCACAATCTTCACAGCGCCGGAGATGCGCAAACTATTGAATCCACAGAACCGAATGCCCCTAGGAATATAGTGGTCGTTGTCATTCACAGGGTATCTTGGGAACGACTTGACAGTTGACCCCGACGTTCCAGATGTTTGAGCGATAAAATCAGGGAAGCCGGGGGAGAGCAGATCACGAACGGAGGAATAGAGAGGCGAGTTTTCGAAGAAACGGGAGACAAATGGCTCATATGCATCGTATGAAGTCAAAGGAATAGTCTCGCGAAAGCACTGAACGAAGTCTCGACCGGGTTCCAAAGGGATTGAGTCGCCTGCTTTTGAGTTTGGACTGCGATTGTAGCCGAAACGATCGCGAAACGCTGAGAACAGAGGAGCTTCCCGGAAGAAGATAGTCCGAGAGTTCAATTGTGTGAGTCGGATGAGCACACTTTCCATGCGCTCCTGCAGTGTGAGCTTCAGTTCAGGTGTTAGCGATTGTAGGGGAGGTGGAGGTACGGCCATTGCAGATGCAGAGAACTCGCTTCAGGATACAGAGAAGTCAATCTTACGGGGCAACAATTGAGGGGTAAGAACAATCCTGGAGAGGATAAGGATCCCAACCACGTGGCAGGCTCCTGAGTTGCCTGAGTGATTGACGTCTGTAAGAATGCCAGAACGTGGAACCTCAGAGTGGTCTAGTCTGGTCTAGTATTAATATTATCAGTGACATGATTGCCAAAATGGATTCAGCACACCATGAAAATCGTCGTGATAACCGTGACATTTCAGCATTTTGAGAGGCCCCGTGACGCATGACTGCCGAATTGAATGAAATGGCCAAGAAATGGCACAGTACTCACTCGAAACTCCTTCCGAAAATTGTATCATGGGCGTTCGGATTACACGACCAGCTCGACAGGCTTCAAGGGTCGACACAACGCCCTAAAAGAGAGGAGAAATCTCTTACGAAGTATATTAGTCTTCCCCAGTGACAATGTCTATGTATTATGGCGAGCGGTTACAAGTTCCCAACTTCCAGTACGACCTTTGATGCCAACCATTCCTTAGTCGCAGGGTCTAGTGTGCTAATGGGGACTTTCATTTGTCCCATTGGATTTCCTGTCACCACCATCCGCCATTCACGATACTCTTGGAATGTCCCGCGGGCGACGAGGCGAACAGTGGACACCCCAATCCTGCCATAATCAGCCCATTTTTTGTAGCCAGGGTCGGTGCAGAGGAAGTCGTGAATTATTCTGGGGGCGTAGTCTGGATGAGAACCTAAAATTGGAGCGGTAAAAGGTGAAATAGTATGTAATCGATACTACGATTGGCCGCTCACCTAGTTCTCCGTCGAGTTCTACAAAGAATCCATACCTCCGGGGATTTTTTCTATCGTCTACCTCCGTAACAAACTCCAACACAGAACCCAACGCCTCAGCTACCAAATGGACTGCACTCTTGAACATCGTCTCTGATAGAAACTCGCCCGCAATACGAATGGCGACCCTAAAAAAACCCTTTGGGTCAGCGTTCTATAAAGCAGGAGTGTGCAAACCCTCGTCGCTCGATGAATCGAATGAGGGGTTGCCCATCAGCTGGATCAAAACCCCCAATTTCTATGATATCCCCCATCCGATAACGCCAGAGACCATCTTGTGTCGTCACCACGAGCTCATACTGTTTTCCATGTTGAAGTTGCCACTGGCGGGGGATGGTTATGCGTCAAACAATGGGTTTACAAGAATATTGATGATAAATGGCGTACTGCTTGGCACAATGATTGAATTGATTCCACCTTAGCACAGTCAAGATACTCAAAATGCTCTGTGTTACTGATGCGGAATAGATTATGATCATTGACAGGGTCGTATCCACGACCGACGAGACATTCACTTGCGCCGTAATTGTAGCTTTGAATGTCGACCGAAGGGCCGACAGAATGACGGATCTAAGGGGAAATTTCAGGCGAGCGGTGGGAAAGATATGTGCGCATGAGGGCACCTTGGGTGTGAAAGTGGAATAAATTCCACTTGCAGCTGTCACAATTACAGTGAGCAAAGGCCATATATCCTTCAGCCACCCAGGAACGCTCCTGTCCACCATTCGTAATTCCAGCGCGCGATCTGGGTTCGGTTTCACTTGAGCCTAGATTTATGTAGTAAGCCTGGAAATGGATCCAAAGAGGACGTTCAGCCGAACCTCCAAATAAGGTTTACAACGACCAAGGTCAAATACATCGGGAATCGTTCCATTTTCAATAGCGTCGACCACAACGTCCCAATACTGTTCCAGTGTTCGAATGGCATCGTAAAAGACAGAAGCGAAGGTTACGCGAATGAAAACGAGTGATTGATCCATGATCGCGAAGAATAAGGTCATAAGGAGATTGCCGCCATAAGTCGGAATATACCAAACCGCGAATGGTGTCGATGAAAAAGGAGCTTTGAAAAGTTGTCAGAAATAACGTGGCGATCCAGCACACTTCACATACGTGTCCTCATCATCACGTCCTCATCATCTCCCAGTTCAATTCGCATACGCCTTCGCATGTTCCCACTCGTGATGGTTGTTACGGGAATCCGCCATTCATTCTCGCCCCCTTCGCCAACGACGTCCAAAACGCGCGTAATACCAACGTTGACGAAGACGCAATATCTGACGCCATCGGGAACATAAGATGAACTTTGGGTGTTGGGATATCGAGGGAAAAATTTGAATTTTGATCCAGATGTGCCAGAAGATTGAGCAATAAAATCCGGGAAGCCTGGAGAAAGCAGATTACGGACAGCGGATGCAGGGCATGGCGACTCGTCGAAGAACCGAGAGATGAATGGCCGATATTCATCATATGAAGAAAGAGGAATCGCACTGTAAAACGCGTCGATGAGTTTTTCATCGTGTTCTGCTGAAATTGCTTGACTCTGGGTATCTTTTGAATGGGTATTGGCTCGGCGGAAATCAGATAGCAGAGTAGAGTCACGAAAAAAAATCGTTTCGGAGTTTTTTGTTATCAGGCGGATCAACGAGGATTCGATACGCTCTCGAAGTGAGCATTTGAGCTCTGGTGTCAACGACAGAACTGGCGGCGGGGAAGTGGTCATACCGGGGCAGCTAGTGTTACGGCAATGGTGCGAAATAAACCCACTTTCATATCTTCAACTCATCGATTTATTGACGTCAATGCCGTTGCGCTATAGAGGGAATTGACGTGTTGAAGGATGCGGTGTTTAAGTACCGGGCCTATGGCGAAACGGGAAGTCCGAGCTAATTAAGTCTCGAAGAAGTAAGTGGCGGCGGCGGAATTAAAGCAGACCGGCCTTGAGCCGATCTAGCAAGATCCCAAAATTTCTGATTTGAAGGTTCTCCTACCCCAATTAAGCGATTTTATCCAAAGTTGGGCTTTGCCAGGACAAAGCTTTGTAATTTTGTCTAGTTGTGGAGCCTCAGGGTACATGCAAACAACCTTACATACTGCAACAAAGGGCCAGGAAGGCAACACCTGCCAGAAGTTGTTTGGTCAGCTCCAAAAGTCAATAAAATTACTGAGCGAAGCGTTTCGATAACTGGTCTATCCATATGTACCTCGTTAGCTGGAAGCCAGGATTTTAAGACGTCAAAGCCGTAGACGTCGGGCTTCGACAGGAATGCACCTAGAAAAGTCTTGGCGCCCGCAATCAACCAGAAAAGGGTCTTGGAAGTTGAGGAACAAAATGCCAATCTAAAGGAGGCATTTCGATTGTGGGTCCGTTTTCCCGGCTGTTACGAAACGCTGAAGCCCTCATCTCCACTTCAAACAGTCAGTCGTCACGGGTTGACTTCAAAATCTGGCATCGTTCGCAGAGCAAGAAGAAGGGGGAAGAAACGGAATCTGGTTGCGGTTCTCTAGGCAAACTTTTGAAGAAGCAGGAAAGAGAACCCCCTTTCAAAGGTTGACCCAAACTCCTCTGGCTACTTGCGTAGGACTTGAATATCAGGCTTCACTGCCAGTCAGCTACAAGTCAAGCTATTGCTAGTCGAGGAAACCCTCAGAACGGGGCGCTCATGCATCTGGGGTAAGACCGCCAATGGCTACGTTAACTTCACGCTGTCCGCCTGACACTCGATGTTTTGTCGGACGCGAGATCCTGTAAGTCATTCACTTGTGCAACCTTATCTTCCTTACTGATCGCCTTACTCGCAGCATCACGAGCCTCCTGCTCTCTAATCCACCACCACCTATCGACGACCTATTCGACGTTAACTCCTACGCTTGGAGCTCTATTGAGCATTACATCTGGTCTCGGCATCGCATGGGACGCATTATTTCTTTCAAGATACAACTGGGCAGACCTACAGACATCGTACGTTCCTAATCCTACTCAGCTGTCTCTTCTAACCCTTCCTTATTCAGGCTCCTACTTGTTCTTCTACCTCTCAGCGCGTGCCAATCTCCACCCTCTCCCTCATGCTCTTCCTCGGGCTTGTGGCTTTCGGCGCCTGGCCAGATGACGTGGTTTCCTTGTAGGGGTGGTTATGTCCCTGCAGTTTATGGCGCGCTTTGGTGTGTGGGGCAAGTGGTTGAGGGTCGGCGGACGGGTATTTGCGTGTCCCAGGATACTTCGAGTATGTTTTCAAATTTCCACAATCAATTCCTACTAGTGCACCACAAACTTTTGCTTGACCTCTCTCATGTCTACAGCTCTTTGTCTTGACGTCGACAATGCTGATATGTCACAGGTGTCGTGTCCTGCCTTGCAATGGATTCCTGCGCGCCGCGTCCGTCGCTGCGGTTTAGCCTCGCGGATACGAGAGTGTAGTTTCTACTTTGGTCATCGCCATTGCTACTGCTGCATGACAGGCAATAGTTTCTGCGCGCTGCATTTACTGCTGCAGTGCCCAACAGTGACCGTGAAGGGCCTCTTTGGGCACATCTGCACTTTCGTGTCGTGCGTGTTCCAGGTATGTTCTGCTCAAGCTGCATGAAATGAATCTTAAATTCGGTCGACTCTTCTCATCACTCCCGCTGCCTCAAAACGCGCCATCCACTCTACGTAGCCATGATCTTGGGACTATGTAGTATGTCGAATAAGCAGCGGTACACAAGTGCCCCTTCCTTACTACGAGAACAATTGGGTGTTCTGTCAGTGGGATTAGCATACCTGACGGCCCGTACGTCATGTCCGTCAATGCCACCCACAAAGGGCAAACATTTTGGTTTGATGAACTGCAGTATTCGCCTACCGCTGGAGCTTCGATAAACGGAGCAGCCACCCTTTTTGATCACCTTGACCCGATATCCATTTTAATAGCCAATGGGGAGCATTAGGAGGAACGGCGAACATGACAACAACAATGGGGGCTACAATGACTCTCGACTTCTTTGGTATGTTCCTGTGTTTTTCTTCTCATGATCAGGAAAGCTGAGCGTTGTATCATAACTCAACACCTGCCGTGCGAAGGCGAGAGATGGTTTGGGGTCGTCAGAAGATGCTCACTGAGATCGAACACATAACTCTACAGTAGCACAGACAAAAGGATCTACAGAATAATCAAAACATGAATTTTGAGATTTACGTAGCGACTCAGCAATAACAAGATGGGAGCGAGGAGACCCGTACAGTCACTGGGTAAGATCACAACAACAAACTCGAGCTAGAAGTCAAACTCGCACTCAATCCAAGTGGAGGCGCGTCCGCCGCGCGGAGGGACCACCCAGGCCTTCTACTGGCTTTTCTTCTGCTATTGAGGATTCTGTGCTTACGTCGATGTCGATGAGGGTTTGTGGCGCGTTGTCGGGCTTTCCTGACGCGTGCGCGAGGTTGTCGGGACTCGGGAGCAGTCGCAGCACGTCAACAACAGACGGCCGACTGCTGAAAATCGCTGGCAAGTTGGGGATGCCAATCACAGCGACGAACTTTATCCACTGCCATATCGACCACTTCTCTCCCGCTCGGTCAAGAGTCATCGTATCCAGCGGTATGAGTGGTCTGCCTGTCAAGAATGTTGGTTCCGCTGAATACGTGTCCGGATGGAAATGCCAGCACACACCATTATTATCATCGGGAACCCAAACATCACATTCGAACTTGGTCGCCAAGTTGTCCGCTAATCTTACAGTTCTTCAAGGGCAGCCCAAACCCATCAGTGAGGAACACGATGGCGCGTTTCGATTTCAAGTCTTTATTGGGGGATGCAGCGAAGTAGGCGCCTTGATGTGAGCTCACTGAGTAAGGTGTAGCCATCTTTGCACTTAGGACAGAGAGACATGGAAGTTCGGGCAGAAGAGAGGTCATTGGATGCGCTGGTCTAGATCAGGCACCAAGTCTGTAAACGTCTCTAGAGAAGAATAGATCAAGCCCGAGCGGTCATATTTACTATGCTCCGGTCCATAGATACTTCTGTCAACCCTCCGTAGTTCCTTGAACGGGCTCCGATACAATCAACGTCTTCTGGAACCAGGCAATAGTCTGTTCCAAAGCCTTCTCATGAGCATCCTTTATTTCTGTGAGCTCCAGGTTAGGCCGGGAAGCAAAACCATGAGCCGTTCCTATAATCAACATTTCATATAACCCCAGAATCACCAACGACAATGATTGCGCACCTTTGTAGATCTTAAACTCATAATCCACGAACTTATCCGTGTCCTTCCTTGCTGCGAAGACTGCTTCTGCTTTGTTGCGTTCCGATTCAGGCCAGAACGCATCGTCTGTTACGAAAGTGTCAGTACTATCTTCTTCGGACCCGACTGATAACCCACGAACCTTCTGCACAGACCCATGCCGTAGGTATCGAAATAGACTTGAGGACGGTATCGTCTATAGGCGCCGGATGGGCGACAACGATACTGTTTAAATAATTGGTGCCTCCCATGCGTGCGGCGGTCGTGCCACCGAAGCAGTACCTGTAGTGATCTTTCAAATGGGGTGGAGAGCAAAATGTGGAGTTCCGCTTACCCAACGGCACCTATTTTCTCATATGTTTTCTTCTCCTTTAAAAGCGCGAAGAACTAGACGGAAAAATTAGACAGATATTTCGCGACTTGGAAGTGTAGAGCTCACAGAAGCGAGACGTTCGTCAACCACGGCAGGCCGCGAAGCGATAACCGCAGGAAGGTTCCAAAGTGCGGCCCCGATAAACTTGGCCCAGTCCCACAGCGTCATTTTGACCCCAGCACGATCAGGAACCATTGCGGTAAGGGGCATAGGGGGCCTCCCTACTCGCCGTTTAACACAACATTCTCGGACAAAAACGTGACGCACCCTTAAAGTAGTCCGGCACCCAAACATCGCACCCCAGCTCCTTCGCCATATTGTCTGCCATTATCTTGGGATTCCGTAGAGGCAATCCAAAGATATCCGTGAAGAGAAGTACAGCGCGCTTCGAAGGCTCCCCGTTTGGCGCTGGCGCGAGGTAGGCGTGGTGAAAGTCGGGTTGAATGGTACCGGTAGGCTCACCCGGTAGGATGAAGCCCTGTATACATCTGGGACAGGACATGGTAAGTATTGAGTGGGGTGAAAAAGCAAGCTCATCCTTATGATGGTGGTCGTGATTATATAGTCCAATTTGCAAATACCTTACCAACCGTACCGTAGCTTGCCGATGATGTTCCTGAGAAATTCGTATGAAAACGGGGCGAAACAGGATGCCAAAACGACCGATTCAGGGCTCGTTTCACCGTTATTTGGAGCACCTGCAACAATGTTCGCGACCCACTTCAAATGCCGTTTGAGATCTGAGCAGGTTGTGAGCAGGCATCCATTGATGAAAATCACGTGAACGGGAGATCATATCACGGGATCGAGTCGCGTTTCCAACTCACCTTCGTTTGCGCAGAACCAGTTCAACCAATCCAAATACGACCAAAACCCGTCGGAAACTCATAACCTGGCCCCTTTCGAAAATTTTTAGCATCTCAATTTGTCGCATTCGCAAACTGAGGACTATCAGCGTCTGATGGATGTGATGGATTCCATCTCTAATGTCATTGGAAATCCCCCAAAAAAACCCGAGTTCTCAAGTCCACCAAGCAAGTAACTCGTATCATTTAAACGCATGAAATCCGACTGCAAAAGCTTTATTGATCTTCCCAAATGTGGTGGCACGTTAGCTTCATCCAAAGTAAGTAGAAGGATATGAGATGGCTCACAAGGGTCGACCTTACTTGACTATTATTAGACACAGACACATGCTCCGTTTAAGATCCACATTCGATGAAAGTCACATGGAAGAGGTAGGCGAAAGTATTGATGAGACTTACCAACGCACTTGGTTTCCATACCAGGGGGGCAGAAAACCGTCCACTGTATGTAAGTTGTGCAGGGCAGTCGTGGTATGTGTGGTAAATAAGTAGTGCGAGAATAGCCAGCGCCAAGGCTTAGATTTGTGTTCAGAAGTGCATGATAAATCGATATGGTTGTGGTTGAGGGTTAAAGAGGAAGTTGCTTGGATAACATAAAGCTTTTTATTCTCCCAGCGCAGTATATCCGACAATTGGCCGGAGAATTGTAAATGAAGACGAAGTTCTGGTCAGCGAAAATCTTGTGACGGTGGCCTGTTCCAGGTTTCGACATGTATTTGGCTTTAACTTAACGTTTGACTGCTTCATGTCCCATGAACGCGATGCGGGTTTCGACAACCTCATGTTTTTTACGCTCTGGAAAATGACAGCGCTCCTCTGATTGTATTTTGGGCGCCAGGAAGGCGGTGCGTTTGGTGTTACTGCCATGCTAGGAAGCAAAAGGCGCGCCTTGAGCGATCTCTTATTATTGCACAATGCGCTTTTCCTGTGTTCAGAGTTAAGCCGAAATGAATTCCATTCCGGAGTTTTTGGTAGTATAGCAACGGACAATAAAGTTGCGCAAAGATTTAGCAGACAGTGTTGTGAGATCGGGCACTGTCGCTAACTGTTATAAAACCACCTGAAATAAATTCCTCTGGTTTGCGGCTGGGACCGAAGCCTGCAAATTTGCGTAGCATTGATGGATGTAGATCCAGCTTTCTAGATAAAAGACTGATAGAAGCGAGGCGGTCTTTGGCAGAAAAGTATAGGAAAAGAAGAAGATAGTTGCAGACGGGAAGTACCACCAGTATAAAGACCTGTTGCCTGATTGAAGGAGGAGCAGAGCCAATAGTTATTCCAGGATGGAATACTCATGCAAGTTAGATCACGGCAGGCTCAATTGTGGCTATAAATACTTACTCATCCAAATTCAATTTGTCTGCTTGTGAATGCGTTATTTCTTTGACGGCGCAATGTCCTAAAAAATTACGAACCGTTTCCTTTTTTGTTCAATGTCGGACGCATTATGAAAGAATCAAAGAGAACCTAAGATACTTAACCTGGTTGGATCAACATCAGGAAAATGACACATTGCCTTATTGAGCTTACTTGCACTTGTTTGACTTACACACGTCCTATGGATGGGCCAGACAGATTCAGACGTAAGACAGCATAAGACAGTCAGACAGTATATAAGATTATTTCAGACACTTCATCAGGAAACACCAAAATTACCATGAATACCCATCCATCTGTAGACCAACCAAGTTACATAATACAATGAATTCCGGGTCAAAAAAGTCATGCATTTGTATGGAATCACAGAATTTGTTTTGAAGTCATAGCTCAGTCATATGCTAGTCATACATGTAAGTACTTTCTAAGTACTCTAAGTACTCCCTCCATTTTGACAGCGACCAGTGAAGAAATGAACTTGAACGAATTTTTGTTGAACAACGAAAATTCGTTCAAGTCCGTTCAAACTCCGACTTCATATGAACTTTGAATTTCCTAACGTGGAAATTCATTGTTCTTCCTTCCCACAACATTGACAAACAGCCCCTCTCTGGACGAACGGTCTCCACCCTCCTTCGACGAACCGCCTCGTCCCTCGATGAACGGCCTGATGAACGGCCCTCGACGAACGGTCTCTTCTCCCGATGAACGGTCTCTTCTCCCGATGAACGGTCTCTTCTCCCGATGAACGGCCTCCACTCTCCCCGATGAACGGCCTTTTCAACTGCCCCTACCGACGAATGGCCCCTCTCGACGAATGGCCTTCTCTCGATGAATGGCCTTCTCCTGGCAAACAGCTGTTCTTCCCTCCCTCAACATCAACAAACGGCCCCTCTCTCGATGAATAGTCTCCCCCTCCCTCGATGAACGGCCCTTCTCGATGAATCGCCTTCTCCTGATGAATGGCCATTCTTACCTCCCACAACATCGACAAATGGCCCCTCTCTCGATGAATAGTCTCCCCCCTCCCTCGATGATCGGCCTCCAACTTCCTTAATGAATGGCTTTCTCCCAACGAACGGCCTCCACCCTCCCTCAATGAACGGCCTCTTCCCGTGACAAACAGCCTGACAAACACCCCCTCTCGACGTATGGCCTCTCTCGACGAACGGCCTTCTCCCTCCCCTCGACGAACGGTCTCCCTCCCTCGGCGAATGGCCTCCCTCCCTCAGCGAATGGCTTCCCTCTCTCGATGGACGGTCTTCCTCCCTCAATGGACAATCTCCGACTGGTAGCTACCATCTACATCATGTAGCCCCAACAGTTGCCGTGGAACATCTTGATCAGCTACCGGAAATGAAATGAACAAACGAGAGGTTAGCAAAGGGGAGTCGATGGCCACGGCGTGACTGGTAGCTACCATCTACATCCTGTAGCCTCGACAGTTGCCGTGGAACATCTTGATCAGCTACCGGAAATGAAATGAAGTGATTTCATTTCATTCACAGCGCTTGCTTCATTCAAAACTGCTTCAATTCTCTTTCATTCCTCACGAGAAATGCTTCAATTTTTTTTCATTCACCTTGTGAACCATATTAAATGCCATTTCATTCTCACGGCATTTGTTTCATTTGTGTTGACTTGTATTTCATTCACTCACGGCATGTGTTTCATTTGTATTGACTTGTATTTCATTATCTCACGGCA
>KN838822.1:14880-25525 GCA_000827195.1 Laccaria amethystina LaAM-08-1
CAGGGCAAGGAATGAAAAATATAGAGAGCAGGAATGAAAAACCCCCCAAGGGGAATGAAAAATGTGCAGGGCAAGGAATGAAAAATGTGGAGGGGAGGAATGAAAAATGCAAGGGTAAGAAATGATATATCACCCAAGGGAAATGAAAAATGCCCAGGACAAGAAATGAAAAATGCAAAGGGCAGCAATGAAAAACCCCACAAGGGGAATGAAAAATGTCCACGATAAGGAATGAAAAGGAGAATGAGAAAGCTAGGGCAAGGAATGAAAAAGGGAATGAAAAAAGCGAGGGCAAGGAATGAAAAAAGTTAGGGCATTGAATGAAAAATCCAATGGGCTGGTATGAACTATCCTAGGGCAAGGAATGAAATGTATGCAAGGCAAGGAATGAATTATGCCAAGCAAAAGAATGAGACATTTTTCATTCACTTGCCTGGGCATCTCATATCATAACACACTTGGGAGGAAACAGATGACTGTGCAGGCAACTGCCTGTGGTTTATCATAAAATGTGGTAGGGATTAGTGAGATTGAATGAATTACCTCCTGGTCAGCAATTGTCATGGCCAGAGTTTCTGGGTATGACAATTCATCACCAGCTTCAGTTCTCACATCACTATTGTCCTCCTTGTCCTCCTCATCAAAATCTTCAAGGTCTTTACACTCCCCGCTATTTTCCATATGGAATGGGTGGATTCCATCCCCATTCCATGGAATTCCATGGACTATTTTTTGGCTGGCAACCCAGCCATTTTTTCATTCCATGTGCCCTAAGGAATCCATATGGAAGTTCCATGGAATGGTGCATTCCATATGGATTCCATGGACTGGTCCATGCGGATTCCATGGCATTTCCAATGAATTTACATTGCAAATCCATGTACTGTTCCATAAGGATTCCATGGAACAGTCCACATGGAATCCGTTGAATTCTGTGGAAGGACACTGTTAAATATATTGTAAAAAATAGTGGAAGGCTTGAGAATCGAACGCTTGACTCTGTGACATATCATGTGCATAATCAAGAGAGCACTCTTACAGTTACACCATACAACCGTTTGAAAAGCGTAAACTGACCGCAATAAATGCTGTTCTTGTACAGCTACACCCAAATCGAGTGTCAGCGTTCGCCCACCAGACGGCGCAACCAGGCAGCAGGTATGCAATGCACTGGCAATGATGACTGCGAACATGGTCCCACCACCTTGCTCGGCTGAGGACGATGCGAAGAATAGGAGATGGGCGACGATGGACAACAACAAGGACACACGAGTGCTGCCCCGCCCCCCTGTCCCCCCTCGTTCACTCTCATGTATGTAGTACTAGTATATGTAGTAAATTAGATACATATGTTCCCTATGTTAGTAGCTCCGAGACTGGTCCAAGACTTGTTGTCAACCAGTTGAGACCGAAACTGGTTAAGACCGGTCTCTCAACTGTAAAAAACCGACGAAAACCGCACTGAACTGGTTGATGTTGGTTCAGTCCAGTTTTTTGAGGTTCTTCAACCTGCGAGGACCGGTCCCAGTCCCGGTCTTGTCAAAATTTGACAAAAGACCAGACCAGACCAGACTTCCAAGCACTAAATGACAAGAATATGGTGTCATCACACATACACAGAAAAATGTGTTGCCCAGTTTCATGTGGTTGTTAAATTTAAAATTGGGAGCCCAAGGGAGATCTCACCTTGTACCACAATTTTTTTTTGCATTATTACGTGTTGAGGGTGTGCTCAAAACCAATCTAGGGGAAATGCACCATGTCAATGAGTCCAAAAGTTGTAGGGGTTGGTGAGAACTTACTTGTGTGCTTATCTACATCACAGACTCCTCTCATGCATCTGACTCCGAGTGAAATGGGCTTGGAAAAGATCTGGATAGAATCCATGTAGTGATATTAACATGAAACTATGCTCACAAGTTGAAGAAATTTACCTTGCAAGAATTGATCAATCTTGTACATGCCTGGTGCCAGGGGATCGGAACATCGAAAACAATTGGTGTCCATGTGATGGGTGCGAAAAATGGAGGGAAAGGCTGATGATCTTGGTGACAATGCTGGCTTGCATAGAGTCCATTGTGACAACGCTGTGTTGTGTGTATTGACATGAAGTAGGTTCACGGAGTTTGAACGTCGGCTGATGACCATGCTTGGCCAACAAATCACATCAGACAATAATCAGACTCACCTGATTTGAGCCAGTCTGAACCAGTTTACATGGCGCCACCTCCAAAGGAACTTTGGTTCAGAACCTGACTGGCATCACTACTCAGCAGTGCACAGTGTTCTAATGCTGTGCAGTGACTCCTGCATCATGTTCTGTATCTACCACTGCACTGTGTTCTAACACTACACAGTGATTCCTCTGCATCATGTTCTGTATCTGTTGAAAATAAAGAATGAACTACTTAATATTTATGAACTCCTACAATCTTTATATACAATATTCTAGATTTATCTACATACTGGGATTACTAAGTTAATAGTCCAATATTACTAATTAATTAAGTGAGAATATACTAGCAAATGCTGTATTGTAATATTCCAACACTCCTCCTCAATTTGGCATTTCCGAAGAGCTTTCGAAATAAATTCTAAAAATGTTTGTGCTGGTCACATAGCATCAGCACCCCAATATTTGTAGATTATTCCTTGCATCTACAATCTTTTTGCCTGATAGGCATCCCAAAAATATATTTCCCTTCATTTTGACGGGAGCTCCTCCTCAACTGCTTACTTGCTGATAGCCTGAGAAATCCCATAAATCCTTCAATAACATGTATCACCTAGCATTGCATGTTGTGATATTTCCTTTGTTGGTGAATCACTGATATCTTTCCCATCAGCTGCTTTGATCGCTTTGCAATTTTGTGAATATGTCCAGTGCATTTGCAGCGATAGCATGTGTGATTATCAATTAATCCTTCACAGCAATCTCGATTTGGGCCTCTGCACCCACCTGGTCCCTTTCCATCATTATTGATACTGTTACTATATAGGGCAATTTCTGTGCCTGGCCCTCCTTTTCGTCATTCCTCCTTGAGCAATGCACTTTTAACATCAGTTGTTGTTAATTCCTCCTTTGATGCAACAAGTGATGCAGCTATGCTTGAATATTCATTGTCCAAATTAAATATAAGGACATCTGTAATTTCTTGATCTGAGAGTGATACTCTGATGGCATTGAGTTTCTTGCCAGATCTGTGATGCCGTTGACATAAGCAGAAATTGATGTGCTCTTGTTATGCTTGAATCCATAAAATTGCTGTTTAAGGTTAATGCACGTGGATCAGCTGTTCTTCTCATAAATATCCTTAAGCCCTTTCCACACTTCTGGTCCATTTTTAGTGTCTTGTATGTATGTGTATTGGCTCACCTTGATGGTAAGTCCAATCGTGAATCCTTCCTAAGCTTTAGTCTCCCATGCTCCTTCTGCTTCCTTTGTGGATGGTTTTTCTTCTTCTCCTGAAGTCACCTTCCAACATCCCTTCTACTGAAGCACTATGCTGACTGTGAATTTCCAGTGGTGGTAATTTTCACCATTAAGCTTCGTGATGGACGAAATTACTTGATCGTGGGACATGGTGATATAAATAGCCATGAGATAAGATAAGGCAGCAAGTGCATGAGTGCAGTAAAAGCAGTGAGCCTCTTTACTGGGGCCAGGGCCCATAACCTGTTGAAAATAAAGAATGAACTACTTAATATTTACAAACTCTTACAACCTTTATATACCTAATTACTATGTATCTACAATATTCTAGATTTATCTACATATGGGATTACTAAGTTAATAGTCTGATATTACTAATTAATTAAGTGCAAGAATATACTAGCAAATGCTGTATTGTAATATTTCAACAGTATCTACCACAATCTATTCTGTGTGCTACTCTGTGACAATGTTGTGCTGGTCAAGTGAGGTCACAGTCACCCACCATAAATCATGAGAAAGTCACTGGCAAAGGTCAGTCAAAAATGAGGCAGATGATGCACTGAATGAATGAACTATTTTATTTCTGACTTATCAATGTGCTCCCATCATGTATGTAGCTGTAAATGTTGAGCACAGAAATGAATGTTGAAATCTCTACTCATGGCTGACGAAAGTAACCGAACACCACGTGATCTTCGATATCACACAGTTCCACCCCCTCACAAAAACTACACGTTCCACACAAACTACACTATGGATAGCGAGGAAATTTGTACAGAACATTAGTGTGTATACTACATATACAAATATCTAATCAAAATCTAGTATGACCCCCATTTGCATCTAAAACAGCTTGTACTCTTTCAGACATTGTATCAACATACTTATCAATATCAGGGATCTCTAGAGCATCCCATGCATCCTGGACAGCTTTGATAAGCTTCGGAACAGATGTTGGGGGATGTGGAAGAGGTTGTATGATCTTTTTGAGCTCGTGCCATACCGGTTCTATTGGATTAACATCAGGGGAAGATGGTGGATGCGGAAACAACGATATCCTGTGATCTGCAAGCCATCGCTTCGTCAATTTGCTTGTATGGCTTGGTGCGCCGTCCTGTTGAAACATGATTTCGGGTCTCTCCTCCTTCATTTGATTGTAGAAAGTGCCAAGATGGGCCTCCAGGACTTGTGAAATGTACCTTTGGCCGGTCATCCCTCCACCTCACCCTCCTGGGTATTCCAACACAACCAGAGGGCCTTTCCTGCCTTTCATAATGCATCCCCAGACCATTACTTGAACAGATGACTGCTTGAAGGTTGGTATGACACAGTTTTCATCATATTCTTCATCGGCGCGGCGTGTGACATAAACCCAGCCACTGTGGTCATCGAGATGAACATAGCATTCATCAGACCATATCAAGTTCCCTCATTGGTGAGCACCAAAACTCTTGAATTCCTTTGCCCACACAACTCTCTTCCTCTTCTGGAGTGCAGTGAGAAATGGCACCTTCCTCGCAACACATCGGTGGTATCCTGCATCTGCAGCCGCGTTACGAATGATGCGCTCACTGATATTGAGGTTGGTATCTTGCGCAATCTGTTAAAAAGGTTTCCAATGGTCCTTGACACAGTTCCGGACCACCAGTTGTTGCGCACGATCTGTAAGCTTTGGTGGACGCCCAGAACGTGGACGGTTTTTGGTTGTGCCTGTATCTTTGTACTTGGTCCAGATGCCGGATGCGGTGGATGGTTTGATTCCATATTTGGCAGCAGATTGACGAAGCTTTCCTGTAGCTTCCATGGCACCAATAAACCTATTCTTTGTTGGTGTATCATGCTGGACCCGAGCAGTCTTATTGACGGTCATAGTTAGAGTACAGGATGTAAATTTAGTTAGTAACTAGGAAAACATTTGAACCACCACAACACGCGATGTGTTGCTGTCACGTGGTGTTCGGTTACTTTCGTCAGCCACGAGTACACCTCATGTGAACTGAAATTACACTACATAATATAAGGGACACCCCTGGGCGGAAAAATTTTGCCTCTGTAGTTTCAATTTTCGCAATTTGAAATGGTTTACATGCACTGACTATGGTGCCTGCCTTAAAGACCAATGTAGGTGCAAATATTTTGCCTCTATGGGCACAACAATGACTAGCGCAGTGCTTTGCTGCACTCAGCCCCTTGCTCCTTATATTGCAAGTGTATATATGTATTGAGAGAAAAAAATATATATTATGTGCTCAGCCCCTCGCTATTCAATCCCAATTTACAAATGCAACGACTATTTCTATGGTGAAAAGCCAATCCCCCAGGTTCAAACATCAGATCTCAGAAGTGGTACTTTCCCCTGACTTCTTCTTCTTATGCTTACTCTTATGATGCACACTCTTCCTAAAGCTCAACAACTGCATTTCCCCTCCAGAACAGCACCCTTCACCTCACCCTTTACCTCCTTCCCAGCAGCCCTTTCATTGTTATTGCTGTCTGCAAAACAGATGCACGGCACTCTCCAGCCTCAGGAACCCTTGTAGGTCGCCTTGGGTCCCTCAGGCTTCAACACAATGTATTGCCATCCGCAAAATGTCCCCTTCATGTGTGGTTCATGTTGGATAGCATTGGTTACAATGTACCTGAGAGTGTGAAGACTGGATCAAAGTCAACATCCATGTGATCATCACCTGATGTAACAATCTCCTGTGAATACTATGAGTCAAGTGAATTGAGACCAACATGAGTTTCACCCACATCGACATTCATATGAACATCCCTTTCACTGCTAACACCTGCGGAACGTACTAGAAAAGGAAATTCATTGATAACATGAAACACTACAGAAAAAACAAAGCCAGACAGGCTGGTGATGATCCTGATGATCGTGAGGATGAATTAGGAGGTACAGACTGTAAATTTTTGATTGAATGACATTTGCAAACACCATTATGAAGAACAAACTTACAGAAACGATAACAGGAACTCTTGATGCTGGGTGGGGATGATAACAGTCGCCGTTCATGTGAGTAGATCGCCATGAGGCCATGTTTTGTTGTTGGCTGTCATTGGAGGCAAGAGACAAAGTGTGCATGTGAGCGATGACATGTTGAGGTAGAAACAGACGTACACAAAATGGCAGCTGCACTGTTTTGAAGCCAGAACAACGCTGATCACCCAAAAAATTGAAGAGTCAGCTTTGTATGGTGTGAAATCTTGACTTGTCAAATTTGCAACAGTGGGAGCACCCATCGTTCGCCGTCATTGTGCTCGGGAAGCAGTCAAGCACACCAAGCTCAACAGACAGAATCAAGAAATTTCATTGGTGACGAAGAGTTCATGTGAACAAATGAATTAAATGTGCCCAATTTCATGATGATCAGGTAAATAAGTGGGGCCCTACAACAATGACTGGCTTTGCTGAGACAGAAGAGCAAACACAGCGTGGTGCAGAAAAAGAGGCTGGCACACTCGGAAAGTGATGAGATCTGAACATAAGCAACACCTCTTTTGAGGGTGGCTTGGGGAGGGAGCACAAACAGTGACAGAACACCATGGGAAAAGCTCCAAAACCTAGTGCAATTAGTAGTATAGATGCCACCACCAACACATTCAAATACTTCTCATAAAGTATTGGAACTGTTCAAAATTTATAATTAATACTACATTTGATTTTGGGCATAAAATTACACACTTGCAGCAGGTACATATCTGACAGTGTCTCAGCACCCACGCACATTTGTTTTCATGCTAGCCACAGACTATTTGTGACCCTATCGGCAGCACAAGGTACATAGATTATGACTCACCAACAACCAATGGGCGCAGTGTATGGGCACCATAAACCCCTGCCAAAGTGGGTCAACCCATTGTACATGGGGCCCTTTTTCTTGCAGCCCACCCATGGCGCATGGCCAATTTTAGAATCTCGGCCCAGTCATTTCCAATGCCAAATTCATGACAACTTGGCTGAGTCCACTGGCCCATTGTGGATGGGTGATTGTCACACACCACTGGCCCATCAGTGATGGACCCATTTGACTGCCCTAACTGCTGCACTCCAGACATATGGCACATACCTCAGCATCAAGAACCAATTCTGATGATGGTGCCACCATACCTCCCTGTCTACCTGACCTGTGAGTATTTTGATTAACAGATGCTCTACTAATTGCCTGAGATTGTGTCACAAGCTCCATTTTCACCTTGAAAACCTATTCCATTCAGAAAAAGATTTTTGTGATTTATTTATTGATAAGATAATTGAGTTGTCTGAGCACGATTACATACAAACTGAGGTAATTGAAACTACCATTATTTGGCTCTACAACACTAGAAAGCATAGGCAGAAGTCCAGCTGGATTAATGTTTGGAAGTCTGGTCTCATAACTGGAAAAGACTGTAACCAGACCAGACCAAGAGCACAAAAGACCAGACCTGTGGTCTGGCCTTTTCATTTTTGAGATATAAAGACCACAAAAGACCAGTTAAAATGAGCCAGTCTTAACTTGTTGGGACTGGTCTTGTGTAGCCCTTTAAATACCCTTTAAAATGTACCCAAGAATGTATTTATTGGTCCAAAACCAACAGAGATATGTCTGAAAATGTAAAATACTGTTTAAAATAGTAGATGTACCATATTTATTTTATAGAAGCACCCATTCCTAATTGAATTTAATGTTCTTGGGCTCATTTTAAAACTAATAAAAATGTACATAAATATACCCAAGAACATATTAATTGGTCCAAGACCGACAGAGATATGATTGGAAATGTAAAATACTGTTGAAAATAGTAGATGTACTAGACCAATTTTAGAGAAGCACCAATTCCCAACAGAATTTCACATTCTTGGGCTCATTCTAAAGCTAATTAGAATTTCAATAAAGTTACCTATTTATATTTGCAAAGTATTGGCCTAAAGACCAGTCATAAACTGGTTAAAACTGGTGCAGACTGAAACCAGTCTAAAGACTGCAAAAAACCACAGTCTGTGGTCCTTTTTCTGTCTGGTCCAGTATTTTTGGCTTCTGGGAAAAGGCAGACAAGTAATGGTTACAGTTAAGGCCCCCCAGCATCAAAAAACTGGACCAGACTGGACTTTCAAACACTAAGCTGGATCACCATAAGTGAATATGAAGTTCAATGGCAATTTAGGAACATAGTTGTTGAGGCCTCCAAAATTTTGTTCTTGGGGCTGCAACTTGGACTAACTAACTGGGTACCAGTCTAATTTTATGGTATCATGCACAATCTTACTTACATTCTTATGGTCAGTACCACCTGCAATGTATATCACTTGAACAGGCACCTCAACACTGGGTCTGCACTACTATACATAATCAGGTACCCAGCCACCCTGGGAAGTCGGCCATCTACTTTCTACAACGTCGAGACATAGACAATTAGCCATAAAAATTGTATTTCTAGGTAGGAGTGGATATTATCTACACAACTGCACTGTTAAATTTTGAGAATGGCAAAGTACGGAAGGGAGAAAGTTGTGGAAGAGTAGTTGTTCAGCAATCAGGGTCCATTTCTTAAAATAGAACAGGTTTTGGCAAGACATCTCTTGCACTGGGGCGACGAAACTTACACCAATCATAAAACAAAAGCACTGAGCTCATTTATACCCTTTTAAATTATGAATTCATTTGAGTACAAAGCACCAGGGTGTATTAGCCTGAATATATTCAATATATATACCACCCTGTTAGAAAATATTTTAAGTTTTGGAGCATGAGTGAGATTACTCGTGCTTAGTTCACCAAACTGAAGTGGATGCAAATTTTTTGTGTCGAAAAGCTTTTCTCAATGATTCTGCATCCTATTGGGTATTTTTTAGATTTTTTTTCAATTCCTATCTCCCAGCCAGTTGTCATTTCGGGGTCAAGGACCCAAAATGCAAACATGTTGAAAAGAGATTGTATAAGCTTAGGAACTATTAAAATATTATATTTAAATGTAACACGAATTTTCTATAGAACCTCCTTTGAAATCTCCAAAAGATTTTGTGTAAATCAGAATAGAACTGACTGAGTTACAGATGGATGACTCCTGAGCGCCTCGAAATGGCGTATTTCCTAATACAGGCTGTGATCCTGAAACGTAATGAGCAGAACAGAACCAATACAAATTTGTATTAGTTCAAGGTGGCCGAGTACCCGATAGGCTGGCCAGCTCTCGTCTCAAAAACAAAATATTTGTACAGAAATAATGAGACTCTAAAAAATTCCCAAAGTTTGTGTAGGTGTTGCTCATATCCAAGAAAGCACATTCTCAAAATTTCATGCATTTTTATACAACTTTATACCGGTAATGGATAAAACAGTCTTAGGTGGCCGAGTACCCCATTATGTACAGTAGATGTAGTTTGGAGTCTGCTGAAGGAGCCACAGATGACCATATTTGGATGTGTCCCTGATTACATACAGTTGCCTCTGTCTTAACCCATACCTCTAATAACCCATAACCTCCCATAACCCATACTTTTTCATGTCCACCGAGTCGGTTCCCTGCCAAATGGACCAAACTCTCCCATACCCCATAACCCATACCTATTTGACAGACCATAACCCATAGATGGACATGTCTGATCACAAAATTTCTATATGTGGACGCTTCTTTGTCAATAAATATGTACTTTCTAAGCTATCTATGTGAAATTCCGGCTACATAAGGTACCATTCGGCGGAGAATACTGTGCCATTTTAACGTCACGTGTCACAGGCTCCTTCAAATTGTCCAAAATGTCACAGGTGTCATGTGTCACATAGCTCTTGTCAGTGGGCGCCTATGCTAAATAAGGATATTAAGGGTCCATTTTGGTGTGTTTAATAACATCCTATTTCACCTCGTAATTATTGTATTTACTCAGTATACAGTCGCGGACAAACAAAGTCGACTAAAAAAATAAACACTTATGGCTGCCTCAAGGAACTATCTGAATCGATAGAAACCCATTCAGGGAGGATCCTGACCAACCCACTGCTAATCCCATCAAGCCGTTCTCTTTTAAATTACCTTCTAAGGAATGAGTAACCTAAAATATTGGCCGGACCCCTTAACAAATATGTAAAATCATGAAAAATACAGCAATCACTTTCTTTTTTGAAGAGCGGATTGACCCCAAAGTATGGTAGATTTTCCTCGAGCCGTTGTCCCCCAAAATAATACCTAAGTTTCACTATCCGAGGCCAATTTCTCAATGGC
>KN838823.1:0-23162 GCA_000827195.1 Laccaria amethystina LaAM-08-1
ATGGCATTAGGGGCCATAGGTAGTCTACTAAGATGTAACGTCTGACATGGGGCTCCGCCCCGATGGACTATAAATTTGACTCGAAAAAAAAAAAAAAATGAGATACGAGCGAGATGGAAGGCTGAGGCGTTAGCTGCGCCAGGGAAGGATGTCACTGGGTCTATGGCGGAGTGGTGCATGGAGGAGTTGAAGTACAAAGTGACGCGCTTTAGCGAGAAGCCAGGTAGCGCGATCAAGGTCTATAATGGCGACGTGATGAAGTCGGACACCGCCGTTCCGTATTCTATGAAAGCCGAATTACAAGCTGCCGTGCGGCCCCTTGAAGAAATTCCAGCTTGGAAGAAATACTGGCATCCGGGTTCAGATGAAAAGGTTCTGGATTTGGTTCATCCGAGCTTGTTTCCCGTCGTTTATGGGCGAACGAGGGCTCTTGGGAAGGGACAAGGGTTTGTGACGTCTGAAAATTGTATCGCAAGGTGTGGCGAGGGCGATGTGCTGAAGAAGCAGGAGGCTTTGGATGGATACAGCGCCGATTTCCAATGGTTACCTTGCTCGGAAGTGGACATTTCAGGAGACGATGGGCAGGCCAGGGAAGAAGCTTCTTAAAATTATCCACTTACTAATGTTATTTTCGCAGAATCACTAGCTACATCAATAACCTACACCCTAAAACACATAAAGGTCTCTATGGCACCATTGAAAAAATCATCACTGCTTCAGTCCACCTGTGGAGCAACACCCTCGCACCTTTGGTTCACCTCTGGTACCATAAGCATCAACTGAAATCAGCCAACACCAAGTATACGGCAAAGACCGTAAATTGTTAAAGACTTTACGCCTGATGGACGAGACGTGATCTCCCGTATCCCCTACCACGATTAGTGATGGGACGGCCCGGCCTGAAAGCCGCAGGCCAGCCCAAGCCGAGCCGTATGAGGCCAAGCTTTATGAAGCCCCAACAGGGCTTCCTGTGGCCCACGGCTCGGGCTTCACATTTTTGAAGCCCCAAGCCGCGGTCTGAGCCACGGCTTGGGTGGCTGAACATATTTCAAATTGACCGTGGAATATCTGTACCTGGGTCATGTAGACAAGAGTCAATAGGAACAAATATGTTTATATTCATTTTTGGTACTATGGCTGAGCGCCCTGCACGTCAGAGGAATCCCACCATCAAACTCACCGATAAGAACCAATCTCTCCCACCCATTCTTTCTTCTCATCGTGAAAACCTCGCATCCCTTGCTTTGCGCCACCAAGAGGAGGAACTCGTTAGCGCCTCAACCACTCCGTCGATCAACGCCGATGCAATCGACGCCGATACTCCAACAAATCCGGCAAGCAAACGAGCTTCTCCAAACGAATCAGACCCTGGTGAATCATCGTTGCCCAGCGCCGCGTCGAAGAAGACAGGGAATCAAGGAAGTAATAGTATGTTCATAACATATCTATTCGGCTTTTACAACTAACCTCAAACCTAGATGCCGCTTCGAACTTGCCCAGTGAAGAGGCTGCTTCCAAACTGAACGGAAGCAAGGCAAACAGGAAACGCGCTCGAAAAAACATTGGTGCGTATTTGTTGTAAACATTTTTAATTGGCTAGTAGTTGATCTATCCCTACAGTTGAATCGGAATCTGACTCACCGAGCTCGTCAAGCAAAGATGAGGGTGCAAAGGATGGTAAGAAAAAGGCAGCAAAGCGTGCTCGGAAGGGTAGCGGTACGTACACGGCCTATGCTTATTCTACCGTTACTGATCGACGGGAAGACGCAAGTTCAACGGATGAGAATGGGATGCTCAATGACGTTGTCGTACTTGAGCTCTCCGACGACGACGGTGAAGACACACCCAAAAACGGCATCAAAATTCCCAAGAACAAGAATCCAACTGCTGATATCAAAGAATTCTGGGAGCCGGCCCCTCGTCCCAAGGGTGGTCCACGATGTGGAGTGCGATCCAGATCCGGGACGTGCCCCTAGAACAGAGGGCCCCCAACTACTCGAAGGCGAAGACAACTACTCAGAGTCGTATTGGAATCGGCGAAGTCAATGGATTAAGGATACGAGGAAAGTCGTGTTGCCCGAGCCGGGGGGGTTTCGGCCGCTTGAGGAGCCTCCGCTCTTTGATTTGAGAAAGGACTTTGCAGCAAATGGGCTGCAAGCTATTGTTAAATTGGCGAATATCCAACTCACGCCGGAAAAGCCTGAGTATGAGGGAGGGACTTGGCATGTCGAGGGTCAACTTGTGGGTTTTCTTCTCTGACCTCATACTCTCAGTTCATGTGCTTTCGCGATATTAAGCGTTGTTTTTAGAACGAACACATTTGTGCCACTGCTCTTTATTATTACCCCCCCTCCAATATCACCCCCTCATCCCTGGCATTGCGGCAACAGACAGGCGACTTTACGCGCTCTACCATTATGTATGAGCAGTGGCACTACGATTGGCTTCCTGCCGTGTTTGGATGCACACAAGGCGGACCAACGGTTCAATACGTCGGGGGCGTCGACACGCGCGAAGGTCGACTGTTGACGTTTCCTAATATTGTTCAAACTTGTGGATCGGACAAAGCCGGGCCACAGGAAAATTCTGGCACTGTTTTTGGTCGACCCGAATATCAAGATTATTAGTTCTGCGAACGTTCCGTGTCAAAGAAAGGACTGGCGGAGAGAGGAGATTGAGCATGGGGGTTTTGATACAGTTCTACCGAGAGAACTGGGAGATTTGGTGTTTGGGGCTGTGGAGGACTTCCCAGGCAAAAGAAATTAGGCTCGAGATTATGGAGCAGACTCTCATACCCTGTTTCCTCCTCTCTCAAATGACGACCGCTCTCAGAAACCGCTCATCACATTGTTACCTCCAGGCATCACTGATTCAGCCTCGGCCCGTTGCTGTAAAAATCTTGGAATCACGTTGAATCACGTCGTAGTCCATCCGATTTACACCAACATTGCCATTATTTTAAATGCTAACAGTAAGCCTCAAGAACCAGCTGGTTCACGCAGATTCAAACAAGATTCAAACCCACTGCCATTCCTCCCGTGATGACGTGACGATCAAGAAGGATTATTAGCGCCAAGATAAGATAAGACGAAGAAATCACCTACAAAGTCCGAGTGGATTCCTTCATCCACTTCCCCATCAATGGCCTCAGACGCCGACATCCCAGGGCTAGACCAGCCCCTCGACTATGTACCGGATCCTGATAATCTGTTTCCCAACCTCCTTCTCGACAATGACATAGATATTGATCCCCATTTCGGCGACGACTACGCATCGACGGAACAGTTGCCGCTCACCACGCTGCGCGAGTTCACAATGTTGCACATCATGAATGCTGTCACTGATAAAGTCGATTGGAACATCAAGGTTTTCGTCCTTTGAATTCCGTGATAATCATGTTGTTTGTTGATAATGTATGAGGGGCTAGATCTTCGATGATGAGATACGAACTAGCTGGAAGGCCGAGGCGTTAGCTGCGCCGGGGAGAGATGTTACTGAGAGTATGGCGGAGTGGTGCATGGAGGAGTTGAGGTACAAGGCGACGCGGTTCGGTAAGACGCCAGGAGGCGCCATCAAGGTTTACAATGGCGACGTGGTGAAGTCGGACACCGCTGTTCCGCACTCTCTCAAGATTGAATTGCAAACTGCCGTGCGACGTCTTGAAGATGTTCCAGAATGGACGAAGGACTGGCATCCTGGCTCGGATGGGAAAGTTCTGGACTTGGTTCACCCGAGCCTGTTTCCCGTTGTGTATGGTAGGACGAGGGCTCTTGGTAAGGGTAAAGGGTTCGCGACGTTAGACGATTGTATTGCGAAATGTGGCGAGGGTGACGTGCTGAAGAAGCAGAAGGTTAGGGGTGGTAACTTCAGCGCAGATTTCCAGTGGTTGCCTTGCGAAGTGGACATCTCGGAAGACGACAAGCAAGCCAGGTGAGATTTAATTTAAAGCAATTTTCACTCATATCCTGAAACTTTGTTTGTAGAATTACAAGCTACATTAATAATCTACACACGGCGAAACATAAAGAGCTCTACGGAATCATCGAAAAAATTATTACCGCTTCCATCCCTCTCTGGAACGTTACCCTGGCGCCTCTAGCCCACCTCTGGTATCACAAACACCAACCTCAAGACCTTCGCCCGGGTTACCCAGACGGACGCGATGTGATCTTCCGGATCCCATACTACGAGGTGAAGTATGATCCCGACCCAGAAAATGCCCCTGAAACGGAGGGCCCGCAAAGACTGGAAGGAGAAGAGGAACGGTATTCCTCGTCGTATTGGGATAGGAGGGAGCGGTGGATTGAGGCTACAAGGAAGGTCGTACTTCCTGAGCCAAAAGTTTTTCGGCCTCTTCAGGAGCCTCCGCCGTTTGATTTGAGGTAGGAGTTTGGGATCTGGGGGTTACAAGTAATTGTCAAATTGGCGAACATTGAACTAACACGGGAAAAACCTGAATATGCTGGAGGGACGTGACACGTTGAAGGTCAATTGGTGCGTTCAAATTGTTCACTTATGCTCGGCGTGTTAAAAAAAATTAGAATGAACATATCTGCGCAACAGCGCTATACTATTACTCATCCTCGAACATCACTCCGTCATCCCTCGCATTTCGCCAACACACTGGTGACTTCGCGAGCTGCAAAATCATGTATCGTCAATACCAGCACGAGTGGCTTCCCGCCGTATTCGGGTGCACCCAGGACGGGCCAACGTTCCAGAATGTCGGGGGCGTAGATACTCGCGAAGGTCGACTGTTGACGTTTCCCAATATTTTGCAACATCAAGTGCAACCGTTCGAGCTCGTGGATCGGACAAAGCCAGGACACAGGAAAATCCTTGCGCTTTTCTTGGTTGATCCGAATATCAAGATTATCAGCTCAGCGAATGTACCGTGTCAACGCAAGGATTGGTGGAGGGAGGAGATTGCGCGTGGGGGTGGGTTTGACAATTTGCTTTCAAGGGAGCTGAGAGATTTGATATTTCAGGAGGTGGAGGAGTTCCCAATTGGGATGGAGGAGGCGAGGCAGAACAGACTGAAGCTTATGGAGGAAAGGAAAGCCTTTGTTTTGGACAAGGTTAATGATTTCGAGAAGGAGACGTTTTCTCTTTGTGAGCATTGATTTCAGGAAGGGCGGCGCAGGCCATTTAGTTTACAACTGTAGAATTTTTTAGATCATTCTTGACCTGTAATGATAACATGGTGGATTGCGAACAAGCAAGGAGGCACATTCTATTAAAGGTGCATCTATTATTGTCGAATTCTAGGCAGAGTGAAGACTGTATACACTATCGACACTATCGATGGCTAATCTCCACCCAAATCTTCTGGCCTTTGATAACCTCCATAGGATGCGAATCATCGTCCTCGACGCGAACGATAACCGCCCCATTACAAGAAGCGTCGTTCGGAGCAACGCAGGTGCACGCGTATTTTAGGTTTACCTTTGCCTTTTTCCCACCTTTACTGGTCCGGGAAGCTTTTCTGTGTTATGTAATTGGGTAAGTAAGAATAACTCACGATAAAAGAAAAAGGAAAATAGAACACACGCAAAGGAAAGCCCAGCAACGTCTCGTAGATCTTTTACCACAAGCCTCGCACGCTCAGGGTTGGTTATCGTAGAATCTGCGACTATGGAAAAGTGCCCGATGAATTGGGGTCGGAGTTCGGATTTTTGATGTGGCTTGCTGGAAGAGAAGCTGGTTTTGAGGAGGGCATATAGCTCGGTGGAGGTTTGGAATTCTACTGATAGACGTCGACGCTTTGTTGGCGTAGGACGGAATCGGAAGTGTGAGGGAGTGAGTGTATCAATATGAAAGAGTGAATCGGTGGACGCCTGCATGACATGAAAAGTGGCGTTTAGAGGGTTTTGTTGTGAAATGGAGGGTGCTGTGTACACTTGTGGGACGGGGAACTGTGCTGTGGAGGGGAAACGCTAATACATAGTAGATTAGATGAATCCACCCGTGGGATAACGAGCGGAAAGACTGACTAGATGTTCACCACGCAAATATGGATTACGGGGAGGCACAATGACGGGAGGGCCCAGGGGGATCTAGAGTGGTGCATCAGCGAGAGAGCTAGTAGATTGACATGGTAATGCTCGCCTGGTGTTGAGGATGGGTAGATGGACCCGCGTGGGATGTTAAAATTGTTTTCGTAGTAGATGAGAACGAGGGAACATCCTAAATTGAAAGTTTTGTCAACACCCAGTAAACGAGCGATAATAAACTCACCTGCACCGGATCTTTCCCGTTAGCTCCGCCTTCAGTAACGATCGCCTGGTGTTGGAGGTAGGTAGATGGACCTGCGAAAGTTCCTGAGATGGTCCGCGTGGTTGATGAATCCTGATAGAGTGCTTTGTCAAAATCCAATGAATGATCAAGAATAGACTGACCTGCGCCCGATCTTTCGCGTTCACTCCGCCTTCAGTAATGCTCGCCTGGTATTGGCGATTGGTAGAAGGACCGGTGAGAGTTGTTGAGACGGTCCTCGTAATCGATGAGGTTGAGGAAACATCCTGATAGAAAGCTCTGTTAAAATCCTATGAATGACGAAGAATATTCACCTTTACCCGATCTTTAGCGTGGACTCCCCCTTCAGCAATCGACTTCCGCCTCCTCTTCGCCGCTTTCTCACTGTCCTTTCCCTCCAAAGGTCGTTTCAAGAGTTTCGCGCTCGGCTGCGTGTCTGTCCGATTCTGGGGGGTTGAATTGCCTTGATTCAAAGTAACTCGACCGCGCTTATCCGACAGCTTCCTCTTCCTATACGCCTCGGCTGATAGACGCACTTTGTTTCTGCAGTCTGGACATAGTTTAAAGTCCTGGTTGAGAGGAATTCGAGGGAGATGGCACTTTGAACACGGCGTGGCCTTCATCCCGATCGTGTTGGGTCCATCTCGAAGGCCAAAGTCGGGCGTGGCGATGTCCACCGTTATACCCTTCGTTAAGCTCATTGGAATGCGAGTGAGTGAATGGAAGAGAGTTTTGATTTTTAATCAACTGAACCCTTTGCAAACGCCACGTGCCCACAAATATTTACTGTAAACACGTCGAATATTTATCTCCCAGTGGCAATATCACCTTCGGTTTCGACTTTGTCCAGAGTCCAAATTACCCCCAGTTCCAGTGACGGCGCTGCGCCTCATCTCATCCTCGTCCAACCCAGCTTCGGCAAGAATCTTCTCGACTTCCTCAAGGATTGGTTTGTACTCCGCTAAAAAGGTATCATCAGCATCAGGACTTCCGGAAAATGAGCGGAGTAGGTGGAACGTACCATATCGCTCCTCAGCCAGTGCAAAACCATCTCGGCGCAGCTCCTTTCCGCGATTATCACTGGTTCCGAGAACTTTGCTCGTCCAATGTTGACCTATATTACCGATACACACCTTCGTTCAGTAAAATAGACCGGTTTTACAAAGAGGGACACTGACGAGATCGAGCGTAGAATATCGCCAGCGTTTCTCCGGGCAACGGTGTGCTGATGATATCCTCAGCTGATTGGGTGGTGTCTTTTGAGACGCCCATAAAGGCAGAAGCTTGCTTTCGCAGAACATCCTACAATGGGGTAAGCAGGACCAGAGCGGGCTTGAAACTGGTAAGCACCTTTTCATCGTGAATCTCCTCAAACTCTTCTTTGTGTTCTCCTTCCGACCCTTCTTCGTCCGCCACTTCCAAGACAGGAACAGCAATCGCCTTCTTTATACCACTTTCCTCGACCTCATCGCCCACCAGTGTTCCCTCCCCACCCTCATCATCACAATCATCTTCACCCCCACTATCGTCGTCGTCATCGTCGTCATCATCACTGCTACTACTCTCCTCTGCCACGTCCGGCACAATCACCGCACTCTCCTTCAAACAAGTGCACTTGTCTAGCTTGTCCAGTTGGATGGAATAGAAGTCGTCCAGTGTATATTCCCGAGAACCGCGTTCATAAATCCCGCCGTATCTACCATAGGGTGGGTGGTCAACCGAAGGAAGTTGATTACGACCAGGGAAGACGTACATGTAAAGTGTGTTTCTCAGAACGGTAAGCATGGTGTTATACCGCGGTATTGGAAGTGAAAGATTCGGGTCTTCATTAGTACCGGCAGATTTATCATCAATCTTGTTCGACTTGAAGGGTGCGGATTGCAGCGATGTGACCTGGGTCTTGTCGGCCTGGAAATCCAACTACCAACATCCATCACCAGAAAAACGAAGTTAAGAGGGTGCATACCACTTCATTGTCTTCTGCTACCAAACCAGCATCATCACCGCTTCCTTCATTATCGCTCCAATTCTTCTCCCTCTGCTTCTTTTTCTTCGCTTTCCCACCTCCCTTAGATTTTGGTGCTTTGAGCGCCAAGCTCGTCCACCGTCCTTTACCTGAAAGTTGGTAACCATACCTAACAACGCGAAAGGAATGGACAAAGTGGATTGAGGACCGAGATGAAGGATAACGATCTGAATTAAACATACAAATCGTTCCAAAACACACTTTCCAAGGTTTCCTCGTCCTTATCTTCATCCGTCACCCCTCCAAAAAGAATGCCCATCCCTCGTGCGGGCCAAAGCGTCATCGTACACCCTGAGCGAATGGACGGGGCATACGCGTCCGACGCGCGTTTTCGGCGTTCCCATTTGAATGATAGACCGAGATTGTGCTGAGAGCTCGAGGAGGGTTTGGATTTGGTGGGAGCGGTTGTAGAAGAGCTTGTGAGGGGCTCTGGAATAGTGATCCTATAACCGCAAGATAAGGGGAAGCCCAAGGGGATTGGGGAGTGGTTTACTTTAGAAGCCAGGTATCTTCAAGCATTACGCCGACGGGGCGTTTGCCTTTATGGTACTCTTTACAGTAACCCCCTGTGAAATCGACGTTCAATCAAGAGTAAACGAAAGACAGGAAGGGAAGCCACCATGGAGGACGATGCCGTCGGTGCAGGGGAGGAAGGAGAATCCACTTCGCGCACTAAGAACAGAGTCACGCGTGAATGTAATAAGTGTCGGAGAGACGAACGATGGTTTCAGCTCTGTTTCCTTGAATTCAACTTGACACCATTTGTACTCCTGCGTATCGAAAACCCATAAGTCATTAAGGTACCTAGCTGGGTCGACTTTCAGGAGATATACACATAAGAAAAGCATGAAAGCACACTGGTAACTCCAGGATCGTAAAACCCTCCAAACAAAACGACAAAACCCTTCCAAAGCGCCATCCGATGGCCCGATCTGGCGCTCGGGCGGACTTTCGTATCGATCCGGTCCCACGAATGCGTCTGAATGTCGAACACCCAAAAGTCGCGGTAGTGATGGAACGTGTTCTGGTGGAGGGAGCTGTACTCTCCTCCGAAGAGGAACAACTTTCCGCCCCCCGCGGGAGAAGCAACGACTGCATGTGCGGATCGCGGGCCTGGACATGTTGGAGATACGAATTTGCGCCATTCGTCTTTCTCTGGGGTGTACCGAAAGACGTCGTTGTAAAAGTGCTGTGGTGTTATCAGATGGATTACACTTGAGGTGAAGAAAGGGAAAAGCTCACAGCTCGCCCATCCTCACTGAAGAATTCGCCACCGATGCACCATAGATGGTTCCCTACAGGACACGTGGTGAGTGTAGCGTTTGCGCGTCTGCTTGGTGGACCTTCCACGAGCTCTTCAGTCACAGTGTGTGCTTCTTCCCACTCTCTCCGCATCTACTGATCACGACGACCGTCAGAACAATCACCATGCGTCTCGTAAAGTATTATACCTTATCAAGGATTCCCTCCAGATCATCATCCTCCGTGTCTGAATCCGCTCTAGATTTTGCTTTTGACGACTTTGACGTTGACTTTGGGAGAGATGAGGTAGAGGATGGTTTAGCTTTGTCCGCCTTTTTCTTCTCTTTCTTCTCTATCTTTTGAGCTATTTTGGCTTTCTTCTGCGCTTTTGCGGCCGCGGACGTCGCCTTCTTTGCCATTAAGTCGAGGTAAGGATTGGGTGGGATTTGATCCAGGGTGGGCCACGGCTTCCGGGACGGACTACCGGTGGATTAGCAAAAACAATCCATAAAAAATTGAAAGTCCATTTACACAAAACCCGAACTTGACATAAACATTACAGATAGGAGGAGTCTTGCGATTCATCCCAGATTTTGAAAAATGAGTTCGAAGGGAATGTATTCACATTGTAGTACCTTGCACAGACAAATATCACCAATTTACCCTTCCAAAGAAAGCCACATCGCATTTTCACCAGCTGTAGGGTCCCTTCATTCACGGAAGTTAGTTTCTCTGAGCGTTTTCAACTCCTTCCAACTAGGAAGATTAAATGCCGATGGTATCTTATCCCAATAATCACCCCGAGCTGATTCGTACGCACTCATGCTAGCTGAACTGCAGGGGGCGCACAGTTCTTTACAATGCTCCTTCTTCAACCAACTCCTCTTCCACCAAAATGACAAGGTGTGAGGTTTCCTGCCTGCTCCTTTCGTCTGGGTGATCAACGACCGAACTAATCGCGCGGTCGCGAGTGTGGTTAGAGCACATTGTTCCCGGTGTATGCATCCTGAACAGGGAGATGTCCCTATTAAATCTTCATATGCCACGTCCATCACGTCAAGGTTGATTTTCCCTGCCAAGACGTTCCGTAAAACGGTCGCACACTGAGAACTGTTCCAGAACGAAGCGTCGCGCAATGTATGAGAGGGCGTCTCCTCAGAACAGAGGTAATATGCGGCGGGGAGTACCCATAAAGCGTTGATGTATGTGGCAATAACAATGATGTTGAGTAGCTTTTCCAAACCAAGAAACCATAGACCTTGCTCATCGCAAGTGCCCCACCAACAGGGTACAAACGTGTCCATTTCCATTGAGAAGTTCCGCTCGATGTGGAGGATTGAGCGGCGACGAAGGTGTTGTACTTCATACTTATGGCTGAGTTGTGCAACGCTTAATACGACATCAACTGGAACATCCTTCGGAGGAGGTTCAAAAAATCTTCTCGGGGTTAGTTGTCCGCCAAACTCAAGATTGCCACCACTCACGCAGGATCGTAGATAGCCATCAGGAAATGCATCACATTCCTGCCATGATCTTGTAGATGCGTCACAGGACACCCTTCGATAGTTTGTGCCCCCTCGAGGACAGGTTCCAGAAACACCTTGCGTAAAACCGGTGATCCAGCAGAGAGAATGCCGCGGTGAATACGAAATTGATAGTTCCCGGCTAGGATGACATGGTTTCCGTCGTCAAACCAAAGGCCGGCCGGGCGTTGGATACGTTCAGAGCGAGATTTGGGTTCCGGAGGGGGTCTGCCTTGATCAGATCCGTCCATTGCCCTCAGTGCTGAATTCCGGTGAAATGAGTGTTTTTAGAGGTGGAATCTCGCACTGACTTTGATCCATAATATGTTCGTAAGGCCAAATAAAACAATCGAGCGGGTTTGAATGGCGTCGGTGGATACAAGAAGGCGTTGGTCAGGTAAGCGCTGGTTCGCTGTTACCAATCACGTGATGTATGAATCTGTCAAACGACTCCGAGTGGTTGATTGGTGGTTGTACTTTTCATGTTCTCTATCACCTTGTCATCGCCTGGAAACCTCTGGAAACATGTCTCCAAGTCCACAGAACAGATCCTTCAAGAATAATAACAAGCAATGAGTGCCGTGCGCCCACAAATGTTATTTCTTTTCTCTTTTTTCTTTTTTTTTCTTTATGAAAACACAAAGGATTGATGGCTGACAAATTCAGCTTTAATGTTACTAAGCAGTTCACACCCTCTCCCTTTTACTGAGCCGTGCGAGCGGCGTTTGCCAGGAAGATCAAATGCGCGTCAACAAGCAATGTTTTTCCTTCTCAACCACCACCACCGTCATCAGCGAGCACCCGCATCCGCTGCGTCACCACGGCCACCAACGACCACCTCCTCTCAGAACCATCGTTCGACTGCCCACAACCGCCATGGCACACACCGACAACACCAGCCGCGACAAAAACGACGCCGTGACGCCATGTTACCAGCCACAGCAACCAGGCGAGCACCACCTGGCTCAACGTGTCGCAGTGACGACGTGGCACGTCAACGGTACCTTCCGGATGTGCCACGAAGTCTGTCGGTAGCGACACACGCCGTTGCCACCGTTCGGAGCAGCGATGACGACGACGAATAATGAACAGCGATGGTTGGAAAGTGAGGGAGGAGCAAGTGCTGCCAAAAGGTCAGCAACCCCCCCCCGTTCCCTTTTCAACTGACAAGCCCAGCTAGCCGCCATCGCCCACACCACACACACGTTACTCCACCGTGCACGCCGTTTCAACAGCACATGTTGAAGACGACAAGGCATGTTATCCGTCCTCATTATTCCAGGTGAGCAGCAGCATGACTCCCCTTCCAACTCCTTTGTTCATATGAGAAACAGGGGCCACCTCGCTGACAAACAAACAACAACAACGGACGGCATATACTGAAGACCACCTGGCACGTCAACGAACGTGCTACGTCGTCACCGTTCCACGTCGGCAACATGGCAACTACAACAACACACGACGACGCACGACGAATGATAATCGTCGTCGTCATGGTAGTGAGTTCCTTCCATCCCACCTCTTCGCTTGCTCACCCAGCTAACATACCACCACTAAGCAAACGACGGCGGCCACGGCCACATCACCCCTCGCCAGGGACAACTGACCACAACCACGACCGATTATGAACGACAACGACACGACGACACGGCCACGCAACAACCACGGCCCCACAACACCTCACGGCAGACACGATACCACAGCGGCAACAACGCCACCACGACGCGACGCGACCACGACCACACGCGACGGCGCCACGACCGCGACACGACCTTGACCATGCGACACTGAGGCCCTCCCCCCATCCCTATGTGCCTGCTCATGTGCTTCACCTGTAGTCTACTTTTCATTTGTTACTTATAGTTGTTGTTAATTCTATTGATATGTCCTTCAATTTTTCAAACAACAAACTTTTTTAAGTGCAGACCTATTTTACATCTACAGATAAAGATTGGAATAATGGGAGAAATAACTTTGAAGATTGGGATAAAAAATGTGAACTGGAACTAGGATTCGACATGTGTACCAGGGGGTCCGGGGGGCTTGCCCCTGGCAAGCTGTGACCAGTGCTGGAGGAACGGGTCTAAAGCTTGTTTTCACTTCTCGTCTTGCGTTTCCATGTCAAATCTATCTCTTGTTTACAGTTTTACAGACGCCGATCAAGGGGCTGCGAGCGGAGAATGCCGGAACATTCGACTTCTTCGTGCATGTACTTCGAGACTTCCAAATTTGGATGGGTTTCAAAGTCCGCTCTATCGTGTACAAGCCTTGCCTCAGCTCGTTCCTTCCTCACGTTCGCGAATCAGCAACGAATAAATAGTATTATTGTAAGCTAGATAATTTCTCTATTTTAAAAATGAGTTGACGAAGACTAATGGTACTTTGGCAGGAGTGTTATTTTGTCTTTGAATGACTGCACACTGTTCGAACTTCGCTATCCCGATGTCTTTCTAGGTGTGTGGTAGACCTACCACACACCTACAAGTGGTAAAAATTCACTGCACAAATCTCATTTGACAAGGTCCTTGTCAAGGCTGGCATCCCGCCAGAACTGATAGTCCATTTGCTTCCATCTGTTGGGATTTCGAACTCAATGGACTCACTTGTATGCTCAGCATTATAAACCTTCTGAGTACGAGGCATGTTGTTGAGAGTATAGTAAGTTTAGTGAGTATCTTAGAGAGTATTTTGGGGTTCTCTTATCTCGTTTTCGAGCAAGTTTTTATACTATTAAGCAACAGCAATTTTGAACGCTGCTTATTCAAGGGCTCGGGCAAGAAATCCTATGTTTACATACCCAACTGACTAATCTACATCACCACGAGCAAAGACCAAGTGAGAATTAGCAAGCAATGCAGTGTAACGACTGGAATTACGGTGAGCGGGCACAGCTACAATGGACAGATTTCCTAACTAGGCCCTTATTCCATGAGCCCTGATTTGACCAAACTGGGAGATTGATGGGTACATGCTCAGAGAAGTGAGGTGTCTCGGCACTTTCCGCTCGCAGCCCCTTGACGCCGATCAATCCTTGTAAGTTATTGTACAAGAGTTCTTGGATATGTTGGTGTTGAGCAATTTCAAAAATACCATTGTAACATTGAGTGGTGAGACATTTTCTGTTAAGCAAGGGATACCAGGAATTTTAAAACAACATGGGGTAGGCAAGGGGGTGGTGGAATGTGGTTTTTGCATATATGGTCCCAAAAAGAATTAAGGCACCCTCGGTGTACCCCCCCCTCCCCTTACCCCCCCCCAAAAAAAGAAAATTTCCAAGTTCTTATGTCAAAAACATCTCAATCTAGTAAGATTTCACATTTTTTGAGTTTCTACATGCAACGATGCTTCATCCCCATATCCATACAAGTCGGACACATCCAGCACGAGTCCGTTTGTCGAGCTGGACACCACCTGTACTGTTGAATGAAGGAGCGGGGGTGTGCTTGTCGTCAGTGGATTTTGAGGGGTTTTTGCACAATTTCGGACAGTAAATACATAAATTGGGTGTTTGCTGTACATCTGAACTTCCCAACTTCTTTGTGAGCGTTGTTTGGGCTTATTGGAAGGACTTTTTAGGTAGGTCCCAAAAAAAAATTCAACCCCCTAGCGGAGCCCCCCCCTCCAACCCTATATGCGAGATCCACGTTCCGCCACCCCCTTGGGGGTAGGTGTTTTTGGTCAAGGCCCTCAGTAGCCCCCTGGCACTATCAAAATAAAGTATGTTTTCATCCAAAAAGGGTATTCCTCACTGATGAAGATTTCCGTATCTTGGTTTGATCTTGGTCCTGATTTATTTCTCTTATGAAAAAATGTGCTAATGCCCCCAGTGACACTCAGTAAAAATGATTGGTCGGGTCTTGGTCATATGGTAGTCAAGCCAGTGCATGACATGACTAAAAGCAGCAAATTTTACAAAATTTTGACTTTAAGTTGACTTCACCAAGTCATGTCAAGTTGTGTGGTCTCCTCTCCTGATGCCAAATATATGCAGGATACAGTCATTTGGTAGTCATGTAGTCATCTCCTTATAGTTATGTTATAGTTAAATAAAAGTTAGAAAACAGTTATGCTAAAGTCATGTATCAGTCTTATTCTAGTTATTGTTAGTTATGTATTTCTCATCACGGTGTCAGGCAACAGTTAAGTTAGAGTTACGGAAATGTCAAATCATATATTCCCCAAGCCTACTGACAGTGCTGTATATACACCCCTTCCAACTAGCGATTGGAAGTCCAGTCTTGAGACTGAAAAAAGACCGAGACTGGACTGGACCAAGACTGCCCAAGACCGGAAATTCTCAGGACTGTCAAAGACCGCAACTGCGGTCCGGTCTTTGGTCTCTCACGATCGTGGAAATTTCAAGACCGATAAAAGACAGGTCTAACGAGTCTTAACCGGTCTTTACCAGATTTCGTAAGCAGACACAAACACAGTTTGTAATCAAATACAAATACAACTCGTAAGCAAACATATACACAACTCGTCACCAAATACAAACACCACTCTCCCACCACGATCGCCATCGCGTCACCAGTCTTCGTTTCCGCCCCCTCACATCATGAGTGCCCACCATGGGCTAAACGACACATTGACTGCCACCTCACGCACTGGAGGGTCAGCAACTCGTTGTCAGCACACACACCAACCACAACAGCAACAACTGCTCGGTCGATGGCACATGCAGAAAATGATGTGGCATCTCAATAACCCCCTTGGGATGTGCCGCATCCAGACAGCGATGACGGAATGCGTAGGGCAGGTGAGTATGTATGCCCTACCACCCTCTTTCTCCTGTCTAACAGCCACAACGCCCAGCGGCCATTATAACACCCACTGCGATGTCACCCCCTCATCCTCTGCCACCTTTGGCGTTGACGACAACACCTGACAACAGTCACACGATGACGATGGAGACAAGCAGACAACGATGACACAACATGGCAGTGACGACAAATGACCACAATGACGAATGATGAACCAAGGACGATGCAAAGAATGAGACGGGTGATGACAGACAATAACAAGGACGCACAAGTGCTCCCCCCCCTCCCCCTGCCCCCCCCCTCATTCACCCTTGTGTAATAGTAGCCTAACACAGTATATTTAGTAAATTAGATACATGTCTTCCCTATGTAAGGAGCTCCGAGACCAGTCCTCAACCAGTCTCAACCAGTTGAGACTGAGACTGGTTGAGACCGGTCTTTCAACCGATGAAAACCGACAAAAACCACACTGAACCAGTTGACGTCGGTTCAGTCCAGTTTTTCGAGGTTCCGAAACCTGTGAGGACCGCTCTCAGTCCCGTTCTTGTCAAATTTTGACGAAAGACCGGACTGGACCGGACTTCCAAGCACTACTTCAAACCACCTCAAGTCCAAATTCTCATCTCCAAATCATAAACCTCGAGCAGCATCTTCATATGAGAAGAGGAGGTCGTTCATTTGTCGAAGGAGAGCGGAGACCATTTGTCAAGGTAGGGGGGAGGCCGAGGAGATCCTTTGTCAATGTAGGGAGGAGGCCTCAGGCCAGCAAGTCTAAGATACAGGGGGAGAGACTGTTCGTTTGTTGAGCAAGGAGACCATTCATCGAGCAAGGAGACCATTCATCGAGAGACAAGGCTGTCCGTCGAGGGAGGGAGGAGGGTGTTCGTTGCAGGAGAGGGTATTCATTTCAGGAGAGGGCATGCATCACAGGAGAGGGCATTCATCGCAGGAGGGAGGAGGTTGTTCATCGCACAAGGGAGGAGGGCGTCTGTCACACAAGAGAGGAGACCGTTTGTCGCAGGAGGGGAGGAGGCCGCTCATTGCAGGAGGGAGGAGACCTTTCGTTGACTTATGAATTGCACTTCTTGTAGACGTGGTGGAAGGAAGAACTTGGGAAGAACGAGAAATTTTCTCACTGACTCGAAATTCAACGTGATTACCTGATGTCGGAGTTTCAACGGACTTAGAGGCAAATTGTGTTCTTTCACATCAAAGAGGACGCAAGGACGGGGGCAATACAGGTCATAGCAATTCAGATGACGAGGACTAGACTACAACACAACTTGTAAGAGACTATCCCTCGACTTCAGTCAGGCCGTGAAATCTTAGCAATTCCATCCTGAGCACCACATGACTTCGAACTGACCAACATGACTTCACATGACCTTCTTGTGAGAAGTAAATGACTTGACTTGACTTTCGTTTTTACTGAGAGTGACAGGTCACATAATTTCTTTGGTATAGTACTAGAAGTGAAGAGGTACGGGGCTTGGGGTTCAGGAGGTCTATCATCCTCCACTTGCATCGAGCACTCCGCAATATAGGTAACGAGTCAGATTACTCCATTTCTCACTGCACTCACACAGGCCAAAGTCAGGACAGCTAGTCTGATAAAGATCACACCTATTTGGAAACTGAGTGAGCTGTTAGCCTTTTGGGCAACCTGTTCCACTCACAGGCAACACTCAATCTTGGTGCAGTGTATGCCATTGTAGCCAGTCGGACATGCATCGCCACAATGAACCCCATTATCGCCAGTGCATATAAACTTGGTGTCCACACCGTCGCTGTTATTATCTAGCCAGAAAGCTGCACAACCACTGTTGCATTTCAACCACTGTTGCATTTCAACCCCGCCGCCATCTGGTTGATGCTGTTTGTAAAAAACATGCCGACAGCCACTGCGTAGAATGATTTCATTGTGGTGCTGTAAATCTTCAAGTTGTTTAAGTTCAGCAGATGATTGCTGAGAAAATCTATAGAGAGCACTCACGCAATTTTGTGGAGAGAGTGTGAATGTTCAAGAAGTTCAGGCATTGCCACACTGAGTTTTATAAGGCCAAACATCAGGGAAAACCCCATTTGCTGATTTGTGGAAATAAGTTTAAATCAGCCTTAGTAAGTAGAGAGAAAGCTGATTTTGACTGACCTACTGGAATCAACTGGAGCCAGTGATACATCAACTCACAGTCAGCAACCTAGTCACTTATTGAATGCTTATTCTTGTACATTATTCACTGATGCTTAGCACATCCAACTACACATGGAGATTTGTGAGAATTGCTCCAAAAAGCCGATCTAAAAGATATGAAACTACGAAAATCTATCAGAGAACGAGTTTACAAGTCGTCAACGGTACGTGACATTTGGAACACATTTTTTTCTGGCTTATGCAGACTCTTTTTCCTTGCAAAAACATCAGAAGGGTCAAAAGATAAAAAGTGACAATAAGAATCACTCACAACCCTTCCTACCTGTTTTCCAAGCCATATCCAATAAAGTTTGGCAGTCAAGTCCAATCCCTTTCTGTACACATTCAACCCCAACTATAGTTGACTTGAATGCGTCAAAAATGAGCCTAGATTGTGTGGTGGGCCACATGGTCGTTGTCGTCACGCAGTTGAACCAAGAGATACTTTGGTAGGTCGCCAACAGGTAATCAAGATTCTACCAATAGCAAAAAGATAAACTTAATCTCAGCAAAGGCACGGGATGAGTACGCCAGGCAAACACAATGAGATAGCTCCCATCCCAAACCAACTGACCCACATTTATTTCACCTCCAACGGCAACACAACAGTGGAGCGCGATGAAGGCAGATATCCCTGGGGTTGACTATTTGGTGGTGGTTGTCCTACATGGCATGATGCAGATGGAAGAGGCGAATGGCATATGCGAGGGTGGGTGGCTGGAAGCCTGAGAAAGCATTGGAAGTGGAGCCGTATGTTTTGACTTTTGGTGTTGTTGACCTAGATGTGGAAGTGGAAGTGGAAGAAGGGAAATGGGAGTAGGAGCATAGAGAGGCTTCGTTCTGACCATGCTTGCCTGAACGTTGATTGTTGAATTATTTCAAGTTCGTTGAGACTCCGACATCACGTGGGCATGTTGATTTGTTTTCTTCTCACCACTCTTTCTTCCCACCATTCTTTCTTCCCCCAACATCACCCCACAGTAAGTACCCTCTTATCTTTCATGCTACACGAGATCCAGACTAACTATAGCAGCTCAACACTGAGCAGCTGCGACACACCAAGTCGTGGCTGCTCACCTCCCAGAAGACAACCGACGACCACAACGCGACCACGATTCATCCACAATGCCAGCCCATCACGATGGGACCACAACCACAATTGATGACAGCTATGCAAAAGTAACCACAACAGACAACACCCACGATGGACCACCACGAAGATGACCACAAACAACCAACGAAGACAAACGAAGGATGACCACAAGGAACAACCAATGAACGACGAATGACAGATGACCACAAGGGACGTTCACCATACTCACACCCCCTTGTATCCAGAGTGCGTGCTTTCTTCCTCCCTCATCCGTGTTCACCGTACTCACACACCTTTTTCTCATTGCTATGGATCTCATCTGCGTTTGCAGTACTCATGCCCTTCTCTCTCCTCGTCTCCAGTTGGTACGTGCTTTCGTCCTCCATCCACGTTCGTTCAAGTTGTATTCACACACCCCATTGTCTCCTCGCCTCTAGTGGGTGGGTGCTTTCATCCACCCTTATCTGTGTTCGCCGTACTCACAACCGCCTTTCTACCCTCGTCTCTTGTTGGTGTGTGCTTTCGTCATCTGCATCTGCCTTGCCTCCTCATCTCCAGGCAGTGCATACTTTTGTCCTCCCTGATCCACATTCACCGTCCTCTCACCCTGATGCACCTCCACATCTACAATATCGTTCATTCAGTCCAGTGAGTTACATGTTTTCTTGAGTAGTGTCTATGGGCCTGATTTGCTTTCACAAGGCCATTGCTTTCAAGTTATTGACTGCCGAAATGGTATCTTTCTTGTTCTCGTTTGTTATTATGTTGTACACTATCATTGTTTTGTTATGTACCAATATATGGAGTTCTTTTGACACATCTGATATAAACCTGAGTGAAATTGAACACTTATTTTGCAAACCAGGAACTTTCTCTGAGCAGATGCACAATGGATTAGAATGAATAAGCTGTGATAAGTGAAGAATCAGCTCCAATATTTTGGACACTTACCTGATTGGGCTGATTTGCCTTATGGTACTTACTTTCAACTTATATTGACAGATTTTTTGCATATTCTGACACATTCCAGCTTATGATGGCAGATCAGCAAATGGGGTTTTTCCTGATGAAACGGATTCGAACATGGTCAAGGTTGGAGGAGGAAGACCATTTGATTACAGACTTTCCTCTGACAAAAGAAGTCTGGAAGGCAGTCCTCCATTCATATTAAAAGGTCCATGGGTAAAACAAGTTGACATTTACTATGCCCTACTAGCACCTCGGCGCACCCTATGCCAGTGAGTTGGCAGTCACAGATCGTCACACAATTTGGCTTGACGAAAAAAGGGGAAATGGGGTTGGATTAAGACCAAGAGGACACATACAAATTTTTGTAGTAAAAAATTTTGTGGAATGTGCATGATCAAAATTGTGCCGACTCATAGTAGGGTGCGCCGAGTTGGCCGAGGTGCTGGTAGGGCATAGTATTACAAAAATAACATCCTTTGAAAATCTACACAATTATACTTAACGATCAATGCTTCCCACCTTTCCGCTTCCAACCTTCACCATCCGTAGGATCAATGGGCTTCTCGGACGCTTCCTGTTCTGCCTCCAAAAAACACACCACAGAAACATCATCAAAATGTTCTGCCTCTTTGATTGCCATCTTGTCTTGGTAATCCCACCCCAGATGTCCTCATCAACTGTTCCAAGACGACGTGAGTTTTTTTTATTACTGTGATACAGTGTTGCAGCACTCCTTCGGACACTCGGCTCTAACTCATGCAGATCAACATCATTCATTGTCAAACTTCGCATATGTCTGTAGATAGGTATAGAGGTCATGTATTTAAAAAATTAGATTAATTGGTAAAGTTCTCAAGGTGCTATGAGTGAAGTCCACTGAAAGTGATCGATGTTACTCTGCTAATCTTAAGTTTTGCCTAGATCAAAAAACCTCACATCTAGAAAAAAATTCCATAGATATACAACCCTACTGTAAAGGTAATAATAAAAGAATAGGGACATTTAAAGGGAAAATGAGGGCAGCAGAAATGTTGCACATCCAGAACATCAAAAATGTGACGACAATGCATGGCCATAAGCTGATTTCTCACACTTTTTGGCGGTGTCACATAGTGTCCGAACGAGTGAATTTTGTGACCTTTGCCTCTCTTTCTTAAACAGTATATTTATTCACGTTCCGGCATTCATTTATCCCGAAATTTTGGAATTACATAGAAGATGTATTGCTAAATAGAAATGTCAATTCAGAATGAATTATTTTGTTGTGTGGTCACTACAAAACAGGAATGTGCTTAGCCTGTCCGAAGGAGTGCTGGAACACTGTACTTAATGTTCTGCTCCAACTTTCAGACCTGAACTCGAAACGGGTTGGTGAGTGAGTTGCCTTGCATTCTTTTCTTACCAGATCCATTTGTTTGAGTTGAGGGCGCATGTTCAAGCAGAACTCCTGACTGGCGCTCAGTATTCAGTGTTAGCTGTAAATGTAAATGTAGTGGTGGAGTCAGTATGGGTGGGAAAGCAAGGACGCCAACTGGAACTTGAACAATGACAATGAACGGCAGCTCTTTTGTGGCGGAGGTGAATTCTTTGATTGTGATACTTGACGTTCCGGTGGGTCTGTCTCCAAATTTTGGGAAGTGAGAATTCAAATACTGAATTAACGGACGTAATGAGGGGAGGCAGAGGACGTTATACATATATACGGGTGACTCACACAACAAACGGTGCTTTACTTGTATAGGAGCAACGATAATTTTTTTTCGATCGCTTTCTGTTCGGTGTTCTCGTAGATTCTCAGTATTCATGGATCTTCTCGAATTTGTGAATGGTAGTAAAGTTGGTGAATTATTGGTGCTTGAGTAATTTTTTATTCTGGGCCCCAAGCGAGGCTAGAAATGACTGGTTTCTATTAACTGGAGCCGCGTTCAACGACTATCGAACGAGGCTTAGCTTCGGCGTTTCGTGGATACGCACCTTTCGCGGATCTGCCTGAATTTCAATTGGTAGTACTTATCTTCAGGGAAAAGGGTTAAGCCTAAAGCGCAGAGGAAACGAATTATCGTTGGCTTTTTTAATTGAGAGAGTGAAGTACCTACTGGCGCGTGTGTTCTTCAAATGGCACTGCGGACGAGTTGAATTGAATGTACCCAAGCGGAGTACTTATCCCGAAGACCAGGGTGCGAGTAGTGTAAGTGGGTCATGGGGGGTAAATTGTTTGGATTTTGATTGATCTGTGCTGTAAAACGACTCAGAGAGAGGTTAAACGCACATTCATACGTCAGAATGACTCGAACCCGCAAATCGGAGCGCACATATGGTATCCTGTCAAAGGATAAGCGTGAATGATGGACGTCTATTACTAATCACGTGATGATCCGAAACAAGATAACGCTGGCCAAGGGGGTGGCGGAACGTGGATCCCGCATATAGGGTTAGGGGGGGGGTCCGCTAGGGAGTTGAAATTTTTTTTGGGACCTTACTTTAGAAAAGTCCCAAATAACGCTCATGGGAAGGTCAGATGTACGGCAAACATCTAATTTACTTATTTACTGTCTGAAATTGTGGCTGGCAGCCAAAAAAAAATCAACAAGTTCGTCGAATAATGAATCTTGAGGCCGGCGTAAGTGATGAGCCGCGTGTGGTGTTTACAGACATTTCCTGGGCGTGATGCTGAAGGTGATAACGAGGTCGACGTCGGGCACATGGGCGGTTGGCATGGCGCCGGGCCAGTCGACGAGCTCGATGAGCGTGGAGAACCACGGAAGGTGGGAGAAGGGGCCGTCGACGCAGAGCTGTTGATACTGTCGTCATCCTTGCGTCTCCCTGAGAACCCACCAGCCCCATTGTTGTTGATTGTTGGCGTCACTGTCATTGGTAAAGGACGTTCGGAGTGACGGCTGTCAATAGCCGATGGTTCCTTCTACGAAAAACATAGGAGGGTGGGAAGAACATACCGGATTTGGGTGGGTAGAGGGTGGGGGGGGTTGAGGACTTGGGCCTTAATTTTTTTTGGGACCCTATATGTAAATTCCACGTTCCGCCACCCCCTTGACGCTGGCTTGTTGCTTTGAAAGTGACTCTTTGTTTGAATACTTTGCTT
>KN838823.1:27017-53679 GCA_000827195.1 Laccaria amethystina LaAM-08-1
GACTGTGACTTGAACAGAAACAATAATGAAGCACCCTGCATCCACACTGGTCACCTGAACACAAAATATATTTTGCTCTTCACTGTCTAAATTCATAAAGAGGTGAAAGCTAGAAAGCTTTTGCAAAGATGTACCAAAGTAAAAGTAAAAGCGGTGTGAAAGTGAAAGTGTCTCAAAGATGTCTTAAAGTGAAAATAAAAGCATTGTGAAAGTAAAAGAGGCCGAAAGTGAAAGTGAAAGAGCGGGTGAAAGGAAAAGAGGTCGAAAGTGAAAGTGAAAGAGCTTGTGATTTTACTGATGTGCTTGTTCCATAAACCTCCATGAATGTGCTTCCCAATTCTTACTTCGTCGCTGAACTCATAATTAATTGACGTTAATTCCCAAATTGACCCCTCGTTTTTGAGCATGGCGTGCCTACTCCATCGTTTAGACCTTAGTCAAAGCGATTGTATAGGGTTTATCGCGTATGAAAAGGCAGTGGCCTGACTCACATGCGTTACTCGCGTTTTACCAGGTTTAAGATCCTTGACACGGGAGGGTTCACGGCGGCCTTACCGCTGTACTTGAAACTCATGACCCTTTGCTTTGTTTATTTAGAAGACATATCTCTTCCATTCCGGCTTTCGTTACCGTTTCTCAACAGATGTCGGACTCCCCTGCACGATCATGGGTTCAAATTATCCGAAGTTAGGCAGCCCCAAATTATGTAAAGGTTTGACAGTTTCCAATCCCTTGTCTGATTGAACTCAAACCTCATTGACGATAGAATGGCGTTATGATTCCTCGTAACCCTTTCCCCACGTTCAAATGACGTTCAAAAACTCTTAGTTGTCGAAGACGCGGAAAGAATAGCGCCATCTTCGCTGCTTGTAGCGTAGTCCTGGGATGAGAGGGAAGAATCTTACAGGTCCGTCTTCAAGCGACGATATCACGCCATACAGCTTTACAGTGGAGTTTAGATGTCTTTGAGTTCACACACGCTCCCATCACGCCGTAAGTAGATGACTGTTGATATTTGTCAATATTTGTTCATGGTGCAAAAAAAACAACTTTCCGACAACGTCAAGATTGGTTGCAGCGTCAGTGATCACTGTACCTGCAACGACGACGCTGGGAACGAACGAGGCCCGCCGCGCTTTTACCACTTGCATTGAGAGGTGGTTCTCCGGAACCGCCTTAGGTTTGACACATTATAATAATACAGATGTGTGCGGCACTCAGTAACCTTCTTTCTCAACCGTGTTTCTCTTCTATGGAAGCTCAGAAGACACATAGCCGTTCTATCGTATTGCTGCCTCGCGGATGGCGTGCTTATTCAAGGAGATAGTGCGAGCCTTCGCCACGCCCTTGCATGGGATAGATCTGGGGTGGCGAGAAGGCGAGATGCAATTCACGCGTTCATCCAATTGGACAAACGCTCGCAAGTTTTTCGTATAAAGAGCCTTGCAAGTTTGCCGTTCTTTCCTCAACTTCGCCATCACTGAAGCACCTCACAGCCCACATCCACATCTACATCCACAAACCCATCTCTCCATCGTGGGCTCTCTCAATAGCTTTCCGCGTCGTGCATTGACTAACATTCGTCATAGATCATGGTTAAAGTCGCCATTCAGTCCGTTCAGTTCCCCAACCGCTACGTCCGTCTCGACGGGAAAGGTGTCACTAGCCACACCCCTACTGGCGGTGGCACAGTCGATACCCAAACCCACATCGGCACCTACGAAACCTACACTCGTGTGGAGAACAACGACGGGACTGTCTCATTCAAGTCCACCGTCTTCGACAACGTCTTCCTCCGCCTCGATGCTTCTGGAGTCACCGCGGGCCAGGACCTTGCCTCTGGCGGGGGCATTGTCAACGCTCAGTACAACGCTGGTTCTTTGGAACGATTCAAAATTAAGAAGCAGGCTGACGCTTCTGGAATTGTTGGTATTGAGTCGGCTGCATCCCCAGGGAGGTACTTGAGGTTGGATGGCAGTGCAAATAAGGTTAATGTTCAGGGTGTGTTCAAGACCTACGAGTCGTTCAAGATTGTGGATGTCAGCAAGTAGATAATTCACCATCGACCAGACAAGTTACGGACTTTTAGTACTTTCGAGAGTTGATGTGATCGTCAGAATTTGAATTTTGTGCCCCGCTAGTCTTTGATTTCGCTCGTTTCCAACACATTTCGAAACTCAGTCTATTTATGTAAGCTTTAGTCAGACAAGGAGGTCTGGACCGGACTTTGCCCGAACGAATATACGATCATTGTCTGCACGAACTTTATACTTGTGTGTCACAGCCAGAATACTACGTTTGTGTGTCTGTTATCTTGACGTTTACAACCTTTGTCAGCTCGAGATTCATCAGGAGTCAAAATATCTCGCTAGCTGCAACCTTCGCAATTCTGAACTTTCGAGCACCCGTAGAACATCATACATGTCCGCTTCTCCCTCAGTTTGCTTCCCACCCTCCTGAGGAAAAAATGTTCTGGATGTATGTAGTCGTCGTTACATCAATCACATTGTTATCTGTCCTCCTATTGAATACACCGACTGTCATAACACCACTTTTCAAGTAAATCCAGGCGGGAAGCCTATGCATATCGATGCTGCCCAACAGCGTAAGTAAAACTATGAAGCGATATATTCACGCTCTAATTGGTGACGAAGGAAATTACGTCATAAAATCATTCAATTTGCTTGATTCCTACCTTCTCGAGTTCAATATCCTCGTCTAGCAATTGTTGCATCATGCGGCGTGAAGCCTTTCGTTGCCTCGAGATATGTCGGGTACAAATCCTTGGAGCATGTCTGATTAACAAGGATGGGATGTGGTGACGAACGAACGAACCTGAGAACCATGAGAGGGGAAGTTGAATCCTTTACAATGGGGTCCGCCGCTCAGAGATACAAATCATGACAGCCATGAACGACGGGTACGTACCCGCCATAAGCAAAATGGCATATATACATAAAGCCCAGTGTTGTTTGAGCATTTCCTTAACATCTTTGATAAATGCCTTTGTCTTCTTCGAGGTATCGGTTCCGCCGTAACGCTCGACCTCCCTTGCGCGTAAAACATACTCACTCTCAGGAAGGACAGCACGAAGGCAGGCTGTGGTAAACGATATACCGCAAGCCGTCCAGAACATGACCCTCCAGCCCTGTTTTGCGTGCGGCACGATAAATAAACTGACCAACGCGGCGATGAGATACCCGCATGGGTCTGCCTTGATCAGATCCGTCCATTGCCCTCGGTGCTGAGCGCTGAATTCCAGTAAAATGAGCGTTTTTAGCGGTGGAATATCGCACTGACCTTGATCCATAATATGTTCGTAAGGCCAAATGAAACAATCGAGCGGGTTTGAATGGCGTTGGTGGATACAAGAAGGCGTTGGTCAGGTAAGCGCTGGTTCGCTGTTACCAATCACGTGATGTATGAATCTGTCGAACGAGTGGTTGATTGGTGGTTGTACTGTGCCATTTCAATCAATTCGGCAGGGCCCGTGACGCGTGACGCGTGACGGACCTGCCAAAATTTTGGTTTCGGCGACCCCCCAAGGTTGCCGTGACTTGCCCAAAATTTTGGCAGTTGAGCGCCGCAGGCGACGAAAAAAATTATATATCGGTGACATAATTGTCAAAATGAATTCGGCACACCACGAAAACCGCCGTGACAACCGTGACATTTCAGCATTTTGAGAAGCCCCGTGACGCGTGACTGCCGAATTGAATGAAATGGCACAGTACTTTTCATGTTCTCTATCACCTTGTCATCGCCTGGAAACCTCTGGAAACCTGGTCTCCAAGTCCACAGAACAGATCCTTCAAGAATAATAACAAGCAATGAGTGCCGTGTGCCCACAAATGTTATTTTCACTTCTCGTCTTGCGTTTCCAAGACAAATCTATCTCTTGTTTTACAGACGCCGATCAATCCTTGTAAGTTATTGTACACCTTGTCAGTCCGTCTGAGCAACGAAAACGGCGTTTTCAACTAGGATCGACGTGGCACAGAATGCGGCTGCAGGTCGTGGGGAAATATTTCCAACTAAAACTGTGCGTTCATTCTTTGTGAGCTATACTCCTTGTTCCTTCCCAATTTCAGAGCTCTCGGATATGTTGGTGTTGAGCAATTTCAAAAATACCGTTGTAACATTGAGTGGTGAGACGTTTTCTGTTACGCAAGGGATATCGGGAATTTTAAAACAACACGGGGTAGGTTTTTTTGGTCAAGGCCCTCGGTAGCCCCCTGGTGCTATCCAAATAAGGTATGTTTTTGTCCAAAAAGGGTATGTTTTTCCACCCTTCTTTGGAAGAAATTTCTGCCATGGTGGGCCGTGAACCCTTTCCAGCTTTAAAAAAGTCTAAGGGCCTGTCCGGCATTTCCGGAGAAATTTTAAATTTCATTTGAATTTCCTCCGCGTTTCCTCACTGATGAATATTTTTGTATCTTGGTTTGATCTTGGTCCTGATTTATTCTCAATATCTCTTATGAAAAAATGGGCTAATGCCCCCAGTGACAGGTCACATAATTTCTTTGGTATAGTACTAGAAGCGAAGAGGTACAGGGCTTGGGGTTCAGGAGGTCTGACATGCTCCAGTTCCATCGAGCGCTCCGCAATATAGGTAGCGAGTCGGATTACTCCATTTCTCACCGCACTCACACGGGCCAAAATCAGGACAGCTAGTCTGATAAAGATCGCACCTATTTGGAAACCGAGTGAGCTGTTAGTCTTTTGGGCAACCTGTTCCACCCACAGGCAACGCTCGATCTTGGCGCAGTGTATTCCATTGTAGCCAGTGGGACATGCATCGCCACAATGAACCCCATTATCTCCGGTGCATATAAATTTGGTGTCCACACCGTCGCTGTTATTATCTAGCCAGCAAGCTGCACAACCGCTGTTGCATTTCAACCCCGCCGCCATCTGGATGACGCCGTTCGTAAAAAACATGCCGACAGCCAGTGCGTAGAATAATTTCATTGTGGTGCTGTAAGCCTTCAAGTTGATTAAGTTCGGCAGAGGATTGCTGAGAAAATCTATAGAGAGCACTCACGCGATTTTGTGGAGAGAGTGTGAATTTTCAAGAAGTTCAGGCGTTGCCACGCTGAGTTTTATAAGCCCAAACTTACGGATTCGAACATGGTCAAGGTTGGAAGAGGAAGACCGTTTGATTACGGACTTTCCTCTGACACAAGAAGTCTGGAAGGCGGCCCCCCGTTCATATTAAAAGGTCCATGGGTGAAACAAGTTGACGTTTACTATGCCCTACCAGCACCCTATGAGTCGGCAGTCACAGATCGTCACACAATTTGGCTCATATTTCTTGACGAAAAAAAAGGGAAATGGGGTTGGATTAGGACCAGGAGGACACATACAAATTTTTGTAGCAATAAGTTCTGTGGAATGTGCACGATCAAAATTGTGCCGACTCATAGTAGGGTGCGCCGAGTTGGCCGAGGTGCTGGTAGGGCATAGTATTACAAAAATAACATCCTTTGAAAATCTACACAATTAGAATTAACGATCAATGCTTCCGCCTTTCCGCTTCCGACCTTCACCATCCGTAGGATCAATGGGCTTCTCGGACGCTTCCTGTTCTGCATCCAAAAAACACACCGCAGAAATATCATCAAAACGTTCCGCCTCTTCGATTGCCATCTTGTCTTGGTATTCCAGCCCCAGATGTCCTCATCAACTGTTCCAACTTGACGACGTGAGTTTTTTTTTTACCGTGATACTTGACGTTCTCGTCTGTCTGCTCCAACTTTCAGACCTGAACTCGAAACGGGTTGGTGAGTGCCACATCGCCTTGAATTCCTTTCTTGCCAGATCAATTTGTTTGAGTTGAGGGCGCATGTTGCAGAATTCCCGGCTGGTGCTCAGTGTTAGCCGTAAATGTAAATGTAGTGGTGGGAAAGCAAGGGCACCAACCGGAACAATGACAGTGAACGGCAGCTCTTTTTTGATTCTGATATTTGACGTTCCGGTGGGTCTGTCTCCAAATTTTGGGAAGTGAGAATTCAAATACTGAAAACGGGTGACACAACAAACGGTGCTTTACTTGTATAGGAGCAACGATAAATTTTTTTCGATCGCTTTCAGTTCGGCGTTCTCGTAGATTCTCAACATTCGTGGATCTGCTCGAATTTTTGAATGGCAGTAAATATGGTGAATTGTTGAGTCTTTTTTTTATTCTCGGCTCCAAGCGAGGCTACTAGAAATGACTGGTTTCTATTAACCGGAGCCGCATTCAACGACTATCGAACGAGGCATAGCTTCGGCGTTTCGTGGATACGCACCTTTCGCCGATCTGCCAGAATTTCAATTGGTAGTACTTATCTTCACCGTGTGACGGGAAAAGGGTTCCGGTTATGACTAAAGCGCAGAGGAAACTAATTATCGTTGGCCTTTTTAATTGAGAGAGTGAAGTACCTACTGGCGCGTGTGTCCTTTGAATGGCGTTGAATTGAATGTACCCAAGCGGAGTACTTATCGGAATCCCGAAGACCAGGGTGCGAGTAGTGTGAGTGGGTCATAGGGGGTAAATTTGATCGATCTGTGCTGCAAAGCGACTCAGAGGGAGGATAAACACACTTTCATCCGTCAGAATGACTCGAACCCGCAAATCGGAGCGCACATATGGTATCCTGTCAAAGGATAAGCTTGAATGATGGACGTCTAATCACGTGATGATCCGAAACAAGATAGCGCTGGCTTGTTGCTTTGAAAGTGACTCTTTGTTTGAATACTTTGCTTGATTACTTTGCTTTTTTTTACTTATCGCTTGGTCTGGCATTCATTTGCTCTTTGACCATCACCATTAGAACACCGACCTCATTGATGACAACCACCCATCATCATCTTCATGCCACCACGGACAATGATGATGATCATGTAAAGGACGACGACGTTCCGTTGTATTCGTGGCTTGACGCACAGCTATTGGACGATAGACACTCTCGAGACACATCCTTGGACTTGACGTCACAACACGAAGACGACTTAATATGCTACCGATCCCCGCCGTTCAGGGAAGCAGACCTACCCGATACCAGTGAGCTGGAGGGGTTGGAGGTGCCGCTACCTGTTCCACCGCCTAGAGCTAGGGGGGTTGGGTATGACGATGCTGATGATGGCAATGGGACGAGGGAAAGAGAGGAGGAGGAGCAGGGACATACGAGGTCGCCTACGCTGCCTAGGTGGGTTTCCTCTGACATCCTCCCTTTTACTTTCCTTCCGTGATCCGTAACTTTGAACCCTTGTTTCCTTGCGCGAGCGCTTCCTTCTTCTTTGGATGGGATTGGGTGTTGCCGCCGGGTTTCATTTCCTTTCGTCTTGCATGCACGTTTTCAGCCCCACCCTAGTCTCAAGGAGTGGTGGGCACGTGTTCGTCTCTCTTCCTCTCCAACCTCTAGACAACAAATGACTAACCATCGACCTCCTTCTAGCCCTCGCTCCTCATCACACTCCCGCTCTCCGAGCTCTTCGGCGCCCAGTCAGGCGGGTAATACTCTCGACTCACTCTCCCGCACGATATCGTCTTTGAAGAGTTACGTGCCTTCAGTCCCATCGGGAACACTCAAATCATACGTCCCGTCGTTAAAGACGTACGCAGCGCCAAGCCCACCATCCGTCTCGCGTCCGTTGAGCTTCGCGACGTTTAGTGCTGGAGAGGTGGAAGAGGGCACTGCGAGGGGACGAGGGAGGGGTAGGGGTACGTCCCGCCGACTTCGGGGAGATACGTATCAGCGGGAGGCGGCGGCAGAGGAATATGTTGATTTTCAGGGAGATACGCATCAACGGGATCGAGCGGAGGGGGCACGTCGAGGCAGGGCAAGGCGCGATGAAGACCTGTATCGGGACCAGCAGCAGCGGGAGGTATTATTGGACGAGCGGCCGCACCCTCGGCTTCGACAGGAGTTTGAGAGGGACTATGAGCTTGATCAGGATTTTGATGGGTATGGGTATGGGTATGATGCGGATAGGGAGCTGATGGCATCGGTTGAAGGTGGGAATGAGCCGCTGATGAGGGAGGAGGAGGAGGAGGAGGACGGGCCTTTGTCGAGGAGTGAGCAGGACGAAGTTTTGCAACAAGCAGAGGACGTACCTTCACGGAGGAGTGAGCAAGACGGTCCTTCACGCAGGTCAGAGCAAATAGCTCCACCTTCTTGGAGAGCCCCGTCAAGGAGGGAAGGGCAGGCCACGGAGAGGCGTCATGTGCGGCAGACGACAGTCGTTCCTCAGCAGACGGCCGTTCCGAGTCAACAACGGACGTCTGTTCCTCCGAGTCGACAGCAGACGGCTAGTCGCCAACAAACCATCGTTTCAGGGAGGCACAACGCCCTTCTGGACCGACAACTTACCATCGTCCCTGGAAAACATGCCGTTTCACAGAGGGAGGAGGAGGAGGAGGAGGAGGAGGATACACCCGTCCTAACGTTTGCGAAGCAGGGGAGTAGGTTGGCCCAGGCTATGAGAGGCGTTGTTAGCCAGGCGTCTGGTCGGAGGGGAGCTGCCGAACAAGCTGGTGCTGGGAGGGGTGCTGCTGATCAGAGGATCGCTGCAGGTGGTGCTGATGCCTCGTCCGCTCGTGGATTAGCATCGGGATGGGGAGGCCAACGTCGACCTGGACAAACGGTCGTTGATCTTGGTGAAGAGGATGAATCTGCACAAGGGATTGTCGATCTTGGTGCCGAAGAGATGAGAACGACTGCAGGAGGCGGAGGAGGGGGCGCGAAACATGCATATGCGCATCCTGCGCGTGAGGCTGATATGATATCGTGGGCGAGGTGGGATTTGTTAGGTGATAAGTGAGTTTCTTTCTTTGTTTTGGGGTGATAAGAGCGGGTGGTTCTGTCACTACTGTTCTCCCATATCCAAACTATTTACTAAACCCCACATCTCCCTTTCTTAACAGACGTCTCCTCATCCTATCATACACCCCATCCGGCCTTCAAATATGGGACTGTACAGACCTAGGCACCGTCACTGAAGTTCTTAACCTCAACTTTTCGGGCGCGGAGTGGAAGGAGTTGGAGTTTGATGTGGGGAGGGTGGTTTATGCCGCTTTGCTTTCGTCGGGTGTCAATAGGCCGGATTCTGTCAGGGATCAGTTAAAGGAGGACAGACCATTCCTTGGGATTATGTATGTCATTTGGTTTTCTTACCTTTCATGGGCTGATGTGAGTAGCTTGGAATCAGCACAGGACCCGGAGTCGACGACGTTTGTCGTTTATTCGCTTAGTAGACATCGGGTGGTTGTTAGGGTGCCCGTACCGGGCCCTGGTGCGCGGTCGGAGTCGTTCTTGTCTAATGAGGACTTTATTGTTGTTGTACGTCTCGTTCTTTTTTCACTGTGACTCTTTGCTGACCAGAATCATCTTTGTAGAGCATCACCAAACCGTCACCGGCCTTGCATATCCTTTCAAGCACTACTTTTGAACATTTGACTACCATTCCTTACACCGCTTTGGCACCCTATACGGCCCCGTCATCACATTTATTTTCAGCATTGCATTCAACTCTTACACCCACACAACCACAACACTATATATCCAACAATCCTATATTATTAGGCCCCAGACAAGGAAGTTCAACGACCCCTATAGACACACCCCATACCCATCCCCGCCCACACGCAGTATTCGCCTTATCAAAGCGGCTCCTGGCGTACGCGTGTCCCCCGCCTCCATCCTCATCATCCACCACCGCGAAAGACCACTGCCGGCTCTCTTCTTCTGCGTCCACACAAACCTCAGCTTCGGCGGGGAGCAGCAGCGCCGCGTCGTCGTGGAAGAGCATGACGCAGGCGCAGGGCGAGCTTGCGCTTAAGGTTGGGGGGAGCATGTTGAGCGGGATGAAGTTCCTTGGGGGGATGGCGTATGATGCTGCTGTGAAACGCGGTGGTGGTGCTACTGGAGCGGGGGAACCACCACCACCAGCGATGGGGATTAATAGGCTGTTCTCGAGGAGCGCGCCGACGAAGGGGGAGGGGGAGGAGGAGGGGGAGGAGGAGGAGAAGAGGCGGAGGAGGTATTCGGGCGAGCCCTCCGTTGCTGCTGCTGCGAATCAGGTGTTTGAGAGGGAGAGGGTGGGAGGGGGGTATTATGTGCGAGTGGTTGATCTGGGTTCGCTTGCGACAACGATGGGGGTGGGGAATCCGCGGGTTGTGCTTGAGTTTCAGAGCTCGCGGAGTCAGCCGATTGCGGATTTGAGGTTCGCGAAGGATGGGTGTTCGTTGGCTGTTATTCCGAGGGATGGGCATCTTATCAAGGTGTTTCAGCTTCGCCCGGCTCCTGCGGTGCTTTTTGGTGGTGGGGGAGGGGTTGCTTCGCCTCATGATAACGGGGCTTCGCAGCTGGGTTCGGGTTTGGAGCAGGGTGGGTCTGTGTGGCACTTGTATGATCTGCGTCGGGGAAGGACGTCGGCGGTGGTTGAAGGTGTGGATTGGGCTCAGGATGGGCGGTGGTTGGCGATTGGGACGCGGAATAGGACGGTGCATGTCTTTCCTGTGAACCCGTATGGCGGCAAGGTGGATGTGAAGAGTCATATGGAAGGGAGGGTGCGGAATGTACTCGCTGGAGCTACTGTGAGTCTTTCTTTCTTTCGGTAAAATGATTGGCTGAGAACATTTCGTTCCTTCTAGATACCAGTCAAGATGGAAGTAACCCCCTTGGTCCGCCTGCGTGGTATCAAGTCCCAGCAGGTATCACCTTCGTCAACTTTGGAGTACCATCAGTCATCAATTGCCCCCCTTGCCTTTATCTTCCTCAACCCTTCCGACGTCACCATTCCTCCAAGTCTACTCCCCTCGTTGCCGACGGTCGTTGACCCTACATCATCTCCTCCCCTACCCCCCCGTCGAGCGCAAGATCGCTCACGAAACTACCAAGATGTTCTCCTGTTCGACTCTGCGGATGGTGTGCTCTCCCTTCGGAGATTCACAGTTGAACAGCATCCAAAGGAACCGAGTTTGCCTTCTACCGTCGTCCAGGCGTCCGTTACTGCCGCTACGAGCATTTCCTTCCCCGGGATGGGTGGCGCGGGGAGGTTGAGTGTATCGCCTTCGAGCGCAGGCGGTTCTGCTTCGAGTAGGCCTTCTGCGTTGACGAAGATGATGGATACGCCTGAGCTGGAGCTGTCAGCCAAGGCAAGGGTCGTGGCTACGTGGAACTTGCAACGTCGTAGGGATTGGGGTGAGATTAAGAGGCGTTTGGTTGATAGCCAGCGGATGCGTGATTGGGGAGGCTTGACGGAGAATCTTGAGTAAGTGCATCTCTGTTTCCATGACGTGGACTAGGGCAGCTGATGAGTCCCACGTGCAGCTGGCTATCTCAGGCTGAGATATCGACCTTTTCAAAGTCCCAGCGCGTTCTCCCGCGGTCCCTGTACCTTTCCCACCAATTTTCTTTCCATACCTTGGGAGAAGACTACCATGCCCTCATTCGACGATACCAGTTTGACATCAGTGGGCACAAGATCGAGGTCCGCAAGGAAGTTGAGGTTAACGCTTTCTCCTCTACCATCACGGAAGGCGGTGCCGGAGAATCGTTCGTAGAAGGCAGTTTCTCCTCTTCACCCCGCGACATTCGCCGTTTTTCAACGTCCTTTGACGAACCTCTTGCCTCTGCCCTCTCGGCCGGCTTCAACCATTCTCCCCAATCTAACCAGGCCATCATACCTATGTTCCCGAACGGCACCCCAGGCTCAAAGCCCAAGACGTTCAGGAGCTCCATTCCCATTCGGACGATGGCAGGATTCGGGGATGGGATGAGTGAAGGCTTTGGCAGGATCAGGAGGGAGATCCAGCATAAAGTCAGATCTCCGTTGCTGGTGCCTAGAAGCGATAGCAGCGTATCGGGCAGCGTTCCTTTGGAGTTTGACGAAGAGGATGAGGACTTTTTGGGAGGTGGGGTTGGCGCCTTGTTGGATGCGCCAGTACCCCTTCCAAAGCAACGTGAAGGTTCAAGTGCATCACGGGGGACGTCCAGAGAAGGTGGAGTGAGCGTGGACTCGTCGCTCTCTGCCTCTAGCGCGAGTGTCAATATTGATGATGACGTCGTTGGAACCGTTGATGAGGACATTTGGCAGGGGTGGGATTACCAAGACAAGATGGCGATCGAAGAGGCGGAACGTTTTGATGATGTCTCTGCGGTGGGTTTTTTGGATGCAGAACAGGAAGCTTCGAAGCCCATTGATACTATGGATGGTGAAGGTCGGAAGCGGAAAGGCAGGGAAAGGCGGAAGCATTGAACACTAAATATAATTGTGTAGATTTTCGAAGGATGTTATTTTTGTAATAAACGTTAACTTGCTTTAACCGTGGACAACCTTTCAACACCAACGGGGGGCCACCTTCCGGACTTCTTGTCCCCCGGAAGTCCGTAACAAAATTGACTTCCTGCTCCAGCCTTGCCCATATTCCGATCCGTTTTGGCCTTATAAAACTCAGCGCAACGCCTGAAACATTCAAGCTTCTCTCCACAACATCAGCTGAACTCGCGTGAGTGCTCCCTATCGATTTTGTCAGCAATCATCTTCCGAACTTAATCAGCTTGAAGGTTTACAGGACCACAATGAAATTATTCTACGCAGTGGCTGTCATCATGTTTCTTGCGAACGGAGTCATCCTGATGGCGGCTGGGTTGTAATGCAAAAGCGGCTGTGCAGCTTGCTGGCTAGATAATAATGGCGACGGTGTGGACACTAAGTTTACGTGCCCCGGACATCAATGTGCAAGGGGGCCCAAGGATCTTAATATTAACACGGGGTCGGTAAACTTTTTTAAGCCACTGTAGGTGACCCCCCCCCTCCCCTCCTTCCTAAAATAGGTATGTCAGGCCGAAAAAGGCAATTTCAAGAAAAACATATTACATTTTCGAAGCAAAGTACAAAAAAATACAATATTTATCTTAATTGCACTACCTTTTTGAACATGCTTGAAGCTTCTGGAGTGGCTCTTGCAGTACCTCCTTTCCCAACATTGGACAGTGTTTGTACTGACGTGAGTACAAACAAGAGTAAACACAACTGATGAAAGGCAAGATTCCACTTTTTTTGACTACTACAGCTTACTAAGGTCTTCAATGAAGTTTAATATCTGTCTAGATGAGGTCCAAACATCCACCCATTGCCAAAGGGTGCCTAAAATAGAGATTTTTACCCACCTTACTAATTTTTTTTAAGCTGTTGATGACCCCCCCCCCCTAGACCCCCGGCTCGGCATTCAAATCCTGAGGCCCCCTTGTCAATGTGGTGATGCATGTCCGACTGGCTACAATGGCATACACTGTGCCGCCATTGAACGTTGCTTGTGAGCAGAAAAAGTTGCCCAAAAGACTTATAACCAAGGGGGTTCAAGAATTAAAAAAGAGTAGCTGGGGTTGAATTTTTTTGTAAAGCCCTATGTGCTTGACCTATCTACCTACGTAATCAGGCACACATCCATATATGGAGATATGACATCATCCATGTGATCGTTTCGATCCTCTACCCTCCCCAGATGCCTCGCAGGCTTTGCATACCCAATTTCGTGGGGTTATCTTCAACACAACACATTGTAGATGGTACTAAAAAATAAGTGAGTTGTAGTGATTAACTTATGCAACACGGATACTCACCCATTGAGTCTCACATCCAACCTTTTTACACTTCAGCACCCCATTGCATCCTGAGTGCAATACCATGCTTCTACTCAATGTACCTCTTCAATCATGTTGTGTTCCATGTTGGTGTTATTGAGACTAGTTTCAGGATTATACAGAGATTAGATAGAGATCAGATTGTGGAAATTTGAAGCTGTAAATTGGCCAGATATAATAACAACACAATATTTGTATACTGTAATACAATTATGGCCAAGATATTGTCTGATACAATTATATTTTACTTGCAGGAATAGTGTAAACATCTCCAGAAGCCAGTTAGGGACTGTTGGAAAGGTGCGAGGTGCTTCCACAGCGTATAGCTAGCTGGCTAGATAGTGGTATTGCGGTGCATATCTGCTACGTGTGACGTGTGTATGTACTATGCATGTGACCGCGCACTGGAGGTGGGAATCCCTATTCCACTGTGTTATAAAGGGTTCCAAATTTTTTTTTTTTTGGCCTAGGCCGACCTACCTACCCAACCCCTGGTCCAGCATTCTAATGCCGAAACCCCCTTGCTTATAACACCTCACCTGGTTTCCAAATGGGTGTACTTGTGGTCCTTACGAGGCTTGTGTTGCCTTTGGCCTGTGTCAGTGCGTTTTGACCAAGGGGTATGCAGAAAAAAAACCCTGTACACGGGTTTGTTTTATTTCAATAAGGACTCATAGACACCCCCTCCCCCATCCTTCCTAAAAAGGAAATAAATCACAACTTTACAAATCAAATTCAGCTATCTACACCCTATGCTGACACTTGCATGTAGAAACCCTACCTTCAGCATTTGCCTTTTGTTTCATAGCCGACGAGTCAATTCAAAACCTGATCTAAAATTTCCCAAGGCTCGTCGTCTGGACCAATCAGTGCTGCTGGATTCCCCAAAAATGCAGCCAAATCATCGGAATTGAACCCAACAGGTACGGCAAGAGGAAGCAAATCAATTGCTGCTTTGAACTGAATTTTTTTTTTTTTTTTTCGCATCTAATTTAAGTCTATTGGGACGGAGCTCCATGTCAGACCTTACAACTTTGTAGACTACCTAAGACGCCCAGCGCCTATATACCTAACCCCCCTGCACTGGATGCAAGCCACAATAACTTGAATGAAATTATTGTAAAGAAATTGTAAAAAACTTTCAAAAAACTTTACAGTAACAATGTCTGAAAAATTATAAAATGATTGTGACTTTTCTTTGACAAACAATAGGATTATATCAAGAAGAATCACAGTAATTTTACAATTTTTCAGACAATGTTACTGTAAAATGTTTTGAATTTTTTTTTACAATTTCTTTACAATAATTTTATCCAGCTTATTGTAGCTTGCACCCAGTGCTGAGATCATTCCTTGCAGTGTTGAGGGCATGCCCGTGGCGAACATTCCCCCACACAGCCCAGCACAGAAACACTGTTTAGGAACCCATCTGTGGTGAGAGGGGTAGTCTCGTGCATTCTGCTTAACTATGCAGTCCAACGACATTAGTGTTTCATCTGCTAAGTACCCAACCACGAAGTGATAGGTACAGTCATTGGGACAAGCACGATTAGGAAGTATGAAAAATGGGTTTGAATGTGTTGCTGTATCTTGAGTAACTCTTGATGGTATTCAGCCTAGCTGATTTGATTTGAGCTCTGTAGTCTGCAACTGAAATGCAGGTAAGAGAAAGGGAGTAGTGCTTGAAAGTCCGGTCCAGTGCGGTCTTTTGTCAAATTTTGACAAGACCGACACCTGGACTGGTCCTCAAAAGTAGACAAACCTCAAAAAACTGGACCGAACTGACATTAACCGGTTCATTGCGGTTTTAGTTGGTTTTCTATGGTTGAAAGACCAGTCTCAACCAGTTTCGGTCTCAACTGGTTGAGGACCAGTCTTGGAGCTATTTACAGTGTATATATTTGAGTACCTATACTACTACAACAAGGATAACCATCGCTCTGTTTCGGGGGAGGAGGAGTGGGGGAAGTGGGGGACAGCACTCACGTGTCCTCGTTGTCCATCGTTATCTGTTGTCGCCGCCACGTCACCTCGTTGTCATCCACCCCTCTCCATCGTCATCCTGTGTAGTCTCTATGCACCATCAACAATCATTTGTAGGCGGTGTACTTCATTGTTGTGGTCATGGTGGTGGGGCGGTTGTGGTTCGTCGTTGGCGTTGGGTGTGGGGTCATGGTTGTTGTCAGCAGCATGATTGTGTTCAGTGAGTTGGAACAGGATGAACAGGGTGTCCTAAAATATAAAACAATGATGAACGATGAACATCGTTCGTTGTCATTTGGTTGTCACGTTGCTGTCAGCGATGTGGAACCTGGATCCTGTGATAAATAATAAACAAATGAGTGGTGGGGGAAGGTGAGGTTGCTCACCTCGGCGTGTCATTGCCTGGGTCTGTTCGTGGATGTCGTTTTCATTCTCAGGCGGTCGTTTTCATTCAGGGTGGTTGTTTTTGTTTGAGGGTGGCCGTCTTCGTTCGCAGGTGATTGTTTTTGTTCGTGGGTGGTTGTTTTTGTTCGTGGGTGGTTGTTTTTGTTCGTGGGTGGTTGTTTTTGTTCGTGGGTGGTTGTTTTTGTCCGTAGGCAGCCGTTTTTGTTGGTAGCCAGTCCCCTTCATTGATCGGCACTCATCTTCTTTCCCAGGTGGTCAGTTTCATTTGCGAGCGGTTGTTATCTTTGACAGGTGGTCGTTTTCATTCATTGGTGCTTGTCTTCATTTGCAGGTGGGCGTCTTCATTTGGGGGGCCGTCATGGTGGCGCAGAGGTCGTGGGCATTGTTGTTGGTGTGAATGCGAAGGTGGGAGTGGGAGGTGGTGGCCATAGGGAATGTGGAGAGTGGTGATGGTGATGGGGATGGTAGTGGTGGGAAGAAAGCATTTGTGTTTGTATTTGGTTACATACGAGTTCTATTTGGTTACGAGCTTTGTTTGGTTACGAGTTCCGGTAGGGACCAGTTAAGACCGGTTAGACTGGTCTTTTGTTGGTCTTTAAATTTCCGAAATCGTGAGAGACCGAAGACTGGACTGCGGTTGCGGTCTTTGACGGTCCTTGGGAATTTCCGGTCCTGGGCAGTCTTGGTCCAGTCCAGTCTCAGACTGTTTCCAGTCTTGGGACTGGACTTCCAAGCACTAAAAGGGAGAGGGTTTTTGGGAGAGCCCTCTGGCTTGAGGCCAGCTCGGCTGTCGTTGTTCCGTGCTTTCGATGCAAAGTCTATAGTGAGAGGGGTGCTAGCTGTCAATCTTCCTCAGGTTCAAGATGAGATACCTCACCTATGGAATCCCCTAACGTGTTCTTGAATCTCTCTGTCCTTCCAACAAACTTCAGCAGCTCTTTTATCCTTCCTAAAGTTGCCAGGATGCCTTGGAGATCCCTTGAGTAGTGACCTAAGGCCCTATCCATATCGTAGTGCTCCGCCGCGTATGCCTGACACTTGAATAGGAAGTGCACGACTGTCTCTATAATCGTCAACTGTCCTATGCCCCAGCACAATTCACATCGTCTGGTGCCTGACTTTTTGATGCAGAAGAGGTGGCTATTCAATGGTATATGCCCTGTTCATAGTTGCGTTAGCAAGCTCGTTTGCACTCTAGAGAGTACTTCGCTAATCTTCCAAAACTTGTTGAAAGGGAAATTCACGTTGATGTGCTGGAATCTGGCATAGTGTGGTGATGTCTTCCATGTTTCCAGCCACTTGGCCTTCTGCTTTTCTGCAAACTCCTGCTTGATGGCCGTGGTGCTGATTGGCAGTGGTTTTCGTAGGATTGGTGGTAGGTCTTCTGGTGGACTTGACTCTCCCTGTGCTGCCCTTTTCGCTTCCTCATTGACTCTCTCATTCCCTGCCATGCCTTTGTGCTCCGCCACCCACTTTAATGCGAACTTCTTTCTGCCTGCTATGCTAGGGATATCAGTTCTGTCGTTCATGATGTCTGTTAGCCTCAGGTACTCCAGAACCATGTACTGTCCCAGCCCTGTTTTCCTCGCTCCCGTTGCCTTGATGAAAGCCTGGCTGTCCGTATAACTGGTTACTGTCAACTTTCCTACTTCTGCTTGACCTTGCAACATCCAGGCCACGAGTATGGATCCTACTGCCTCTCCTTCAAATGTGGTGTGCTTCTTGAGTGAACCTAGGTGAAATCTCAGTATCTTCTTCGGTTCTTCGACCCCTTTCCTATAGAGTACTGCAGCTGCCCCTGTGTTCCCTTCAAATCCCGAGCCATCTGTGTATATCCTGACCTCTGATTTGTCCTTTCCTTCATCCTTTATCGACTCTTCCTTTGATTCTGCGATTGCAGTTGTGAACGCCCTCTTGTAGGTTGGCGGCTGGGGATCTGGCATGATCATTTCGAACCATTGTGGCTTGACCTTGAAGCACTCGATTAGCTTCTGTAAAGGGGGAAGGTGAGTCTTTGCTGGTGTCTTGCTGTAAGCTCGGAGCATGGACCGAGTGGGGTGTCCAGCTGGAAGAGTTGAGGCTTGCACTACTGCCCCGTGACAGATACATCCAAGCATCAGGTTCGCCGGTAGGACTCCGGCATGTGCATCCAGCAAGTTGTTCGACGAGGTCCATAGCCCTCCTGTAATTGCCCGCGTGGCTATTCTTTGTATCTTACCCATGGCTCTCAGCACTCTCAGTGACCTGGTGTTGTTTCGCATGCCCTCCTTGTGCAGAGGTACATACCAAACATCCAGCACGTATGTCATTCTTCAGGATGGCCACTGAGACGAAGAGTAGCCGCATAAGCCTGGGCCTGATACCAAGTTTTGTATGAGTTAGCCTACGAAAATTCAGAATATAAGATGTCACCTTTGCTATTGCCCCGTTTTCCTGGATTTTCCACCTCAACTGGCTGTCTATGTGGACTCCCAGGTACTTGTAGATGTCCACCTTCTTTATTACCCTCCCTCTTAAGCGCAGCACTGGGTTTGGTCGATTGGTGGGTTTCCTTGCCCTTGGCTGGCAGTGCATAACGGTGACTTTGCTGATTTCGAAATTTGAGTTGTGGTCGTGCACCCAGTCGAATCCTCTTCCCCTCTTTTCCATAAAGGTCTTGAGCATCTGAGTCGTTCCTTTGAGGGTCTTCGCTGTTGCTATGACAAGGGCATTGTCCATGTATCCGACTGCATATTTGTCTAGGCATCGTAGGGCTTCTAGCAGGTCCATGTTGTACAGTATGTAGAGGAGCATCGATATTGGATTGCCTTGTCCTATTCCATTCGTGATGTTGATGAGTTCAGAGATAAAGTTGTCAAACTTCAGCTTGGTCTTCCTTCCCTTCAGCAGCCGTTCAATAAACTTCACATATGCTGTAGGTATCCATCGTTTTCTGAGGTTGTGAATGAGTCTGTCAGTAACTGCATTCGGGAAGGCCCCCTCGACGTCCAAGATGAGCACTGAGGTGACCTTCTTCTTACCCCACACTGACTTTATCTTGCTGACTAAGTAGTGGATGGCGTCTCTCATGGTGCGGCCTGGTCGTCCTCCAAAGTGTGTGTCTGGTAACAGGGTGTTCTTCTCCACCAGATGCCTTATGCTCTCTGCAACTAATGCTGTGAGTACCTTTGGAATGGTGCAGAGCAGGGTAATCAGGTGCCAAGCCTTCGGCAGTTCATAGTTTGGCTTGTCTGGTTTCTTCAACACTGCTGTTGTCAAGGGGCTGGCGGAACGTGGATCCTGTATATAGGGTTGGGGGGGGGGGGTCTGCTCAGGGGTCGATTTTTTTTTTGTGACCTACTAAAAAAAAGCTTCCAATAAGCCCAAATAATCCTCACAAAGCAATTGGTGTACAGCAGACACATAATTTATACATTTGCTGTCTGAAATTGTGACTGAGAGCCAAAGAAAATCAACAAACTTTTTTGTTACGCCATTCACATTTGCAAAAAGGATGGCAAAGAGCACATCAACCAAGGGGGCCCAAGGATCTTAAAATTAACATGGGGTCGGTAATTTTTTTTAAGCCACTGTATATGACCCCCCCCCCCCACCTCCCCCTCCTTCCTAAAATAGGTATGTCAGACCAAAAAAGGCAATTCCAAGAAAAACCTATTGCATTTTTGGTTTACAAGAAGCAGGCAAAGTACAAAAAACTAAAACAATGATATATCTTAACTGTGCAGCTTTTTTGACGACCCCATACACAGGCTCTGGTCCTCACTATGTCGGAAAACGAAGCTTTTCAGTAGGGAATTTCGTTTACATAATACATCATTCATCAAATGCTGGCGACAATGACAAACACGCGAAGACTTGACGCCTCTGAAGCATCTTCAGTGATTGTCGTAAATCATGTGTCTGTGAATGTTCAGTGTGTGGATTCCCTTTTTTGTTGATTTTTTGATTACTACAGCATACTCAGGCTTCAAATGAAGCTCAAGGTCTGTCTTGATGAACTTGGCGCATCCACCCATTGCCAAATGCTGCTAAAAATCAAAATTTTACCCACCTTAGTAAAATTTTTTAAGCCTTCATAGACCCCCCCCCCTAGACCCCCGGCTCGGCATTCCAATCCCAAGGCCCCCTTGGCATCAATGTCGGTTGTAATCTCAGTTAAGTTACAGAAGGCAACAATAACGGCAGCCGGTGCACACGTACAGGCAGTCAAAAACAATCACAATTGGACTGAGGGTGTGACGGCGGTGGAGAGGTAGTCAGTTTCAAGTTGGTTGAGAGAGAGGGAGGAGATGTAATTATTCCGCTGATCAGCATGAAATGCATGAACCGTTAGTCGTGCATCAAAGTCTTGGTGTTGTGTGGATATGGGGTTGAAGCCTCATTGCACGTAGAAATTTGAAAAATGTAATATATTACCTGAATGAGTATGTTTTTGACATAGGAAGTCGGAAATTTTCTATTTTTGGGGGGGTAGAGGGGGGGGAGGGGGGTAAGCCAAGAGTGCTCTATTTTTTTTTACGACTGTATATGCAAATTCCACGTTCCAGCAGCCCCTTGGCTGTTGTGAACTCCTGCCACCCCACATAGTAGGTCCTAAGGTCAAAGACGCCTCTGAATAGATGTAGCAGGTACTCCAATAGGTGCTCGAGGCACTTTTGAAGTACCACATTCAGGATTTTGTCTGGGCCGCTTGCCTTGAAGGGTGAAAGCCTTCTAATTTGATGCTCAATCTGCTCTGGGGTGATAGGTGGCAGTGGCGGGAGAGGTTCTGGGTAGTTGTAGTTCTCCGGAACCCTGGATCGTTCTGGCTTCTCGGGGAAGAATATTTGTGCCAAAATCTTCGCTTTACCTTCGTTTGTGTTGATTTCCCATGGAGGACCGTCCTCATCTTCTCCAGGTACCTTGAGCGTTGGTATTTGAGTCTTGCCCCCGTCCCCTATTGGTTCCTTGAAGTACTTGTTTGCCGTCCATAGGTCCTGTTCGGCTGCATTCTCTAAGAAATCCTCCCAATGCCCCCTCTTCGCGTCAACAATGGCCTCTCCATATGCATTCCTAGCCTTGTGTAGCTCTGTGTGTGATGCGTGATCTGGCAAGGCCCTGAACTTGTAAGCAAGCTGACTTAGCTTCTTTATCGCAGTTTTCTGCCAGCTGAGATCGTTGTTCCACCATCTCTTGGAGAATGGGCACGGCTTGTTTTCTGGGACTCTGGTCTGGATGGTGTCTTGAATCGCCGCCGTAAGGTCTTCTGCCTCCTCTCAGTAGCGTTGCCGAAGTTTGGTTCAGTCCGGTTCAGACACCATTTTGTCCGCACCTGAACCTGAACCTCCTGCATATTTTCTGAACCTGAACCAAACCCGAACCGTGCGTCCGGTTCAGGTTTGAACCTTCTGAACCTTGTAATTTTTTTAAATCATATTTTTCGATTTTTTTTCGCGTGCAAACGGTTTGAAACGCCTGTGCAATATCTAAAATCAGTTATTTATGCAAAGGTGCGGCACAAACCACATTTGATAAGCCAAATAGATATTGACCAACAGACCCCAACAAGCGCACATGTGGGAAAGCCACCCAAAATATGGCCATCACCCATCACCCAGTTGAAGGATTGATACATTCTATTAAAATATTGAACTTGTTATGGATCACTATAATTTTGAATTGAAAATTTGCAAAAAAAATGTTCGATATAAAGGGAAAGTAGGCTCCCCAGTAGCAAAAGGGTCAGAGGTTCAGTTCAGTCTGAACCTGTTCTCCAGAATTTTTCTGGAGCCCGAACCGAACTTTGTGTTCAGTCCAGAAGGTCCGGGTTCAAACCGAGGTTCAGGACTGAACTTCGGCAATGCTACCTCTCAGAACTGTTGTATTGTTGTAATTCGTTGTGGTGGTGGAAATGTCTTACATCTCCCCCCGTCTCACACATGTGATGCGCTGGCAATCACCAGCACTCCTTATATGGTAATCTTCTGACTTAGGGCAATGTGCCATTGCCCTAAGTCGGCTCAAGCACCCTAACCTACCCTAACCATCTAACCATCCTAACCCCCTAACCCCCTAACCACTAACCCCATAACCACCCTAACACCTAACCACCCTAACCCCCTAACCACCTAACCTTACCAAGAACCCGCTACCACACAGGGAGAAAAATATCCCCAACCCTAACCATTAACCCTAACAACCTAACAAGAACGCGCCACCGCATGTGGAGAAAAATATCCCCATCCCTAACCTTAACCACTAACAAATAAAACAAGTTATGTAATTGTTTGTACAAAAGAAAGAACTGGAGCACACAGAATTGAACCCAAGACCTTTGGTAGGCATAAGATAGTGAGCGTGATTAACCACTACACCAAACTGGCATTTATTTTGAAGGTTCGTCATGTGTTATATGGTAGTATAACGCTCCCAGACTACCATATTTCCTTTTAAGGAATGTGAGACAGGGGGAGAGCTGGGTCATTTTGGTGGTGGTATTTTGAGGAGTCGAATGGCCAGGTTTTCTTGAAAGTCTTCCCAGTCTACTGCCCTGAAGTTGTAGGACATCTTCAATGTTGAGCATAGGGCTTTGCACCGTCCGTAACCGTAATTACCCCCCGTATAAATTTTTGGTCCCGGATCATTGTCGGCAAAATTTCAGATTTGGCCGCCATATTTTCAGATTTGGTCAATAAATGTGTCCTCTTTTGGCCCAAACTCGCTGAGTGGCAAGGGACTAGGAACTTGGGCCAAAATGTGGCCAGCTTTCCAAAAATTTACCTGTATTTGTTACCCCGTAATGCCATCCGTAAGGGCAAACTGTATTTTGCATCCCTCACCTCACTGAATTTCCTTTGCCCCCAGATTTTTTTCAGGTCAAATAAGGTATTCAGGGAGGGCATCTAGGGACAGTTTTCGTGAGCTGAAATCATTTCGAGCTCTCGCAAACCATTCATTTCGAAAAACACCCGTAAATATGGTGCGAAGCCCTAGTTGAGCACTCCTGTGGTAGGTTGATGTACATGGCTATGGGAAAATGATCAGTAGCTGGTGGGCAGAGTGAGGGGTCAACTTTGCATCGGATTATTAAATCATATATTTCTTCTGGAATCTGTACACCAGAAGTTGTCGGGTTGTGAGTACTTCTTGCTGACCATGTGTTCCAGAGTTGGTTGGCCCTTCCATCAGTAAAACTACACATCGACTTAGGCCGCTTAGGTAACTTTGACAAGTGCAAAAGTGGCGAAAGTGAACTCAAGTGGCTGAGTGACTAGTGCTTGAAAGTCCGGTCCAGTCCGGTTTTTTGACCCAAAATGAAAAGACCGAGACCAGGACCGGTCCACACACTTCCTAAAACGTCAAAAGACCAGACCAGGACCGGAAAAGACCAAGACTGCGGTATTTTGCAGTCTTGAACCGGTCTTGGTCCAAACTGGTTACAACCAGTTCAAGACCGGTTTTTCAACCATATATGCGACAAACTTTCCAATTATGAGCCGTCAGATTTATTGCCAGGCCTCTTAGCTTTCAAACAAGTACAAGAACGTTAAATTACATTGAGAATTGATGTATATACAAAAATACTCGAGTACATCTACCATTTTTACGAAATATTTTACGGATTTGTACATATCTTTCTCAGTTTTTGGCGTAAAAATATGATCTTAGGTTCGTTTTGAAGGGTTATTATGTGGGTACAAAAAACCGGTCTTAACCGACAAGACCGGTCCACATTAACCGGTCTTTTTGCGGTCTTGTAATCTCAAATATGAAAGACTGAGACTGCAGGTCCAGTCTTTTGCAGTCTTGGTCCAGTCCAGTTGCAGTCTTTTTTCAGTCTTGGGACTGGACTTCCAAGCACTACGAGTGACGGTCACTTGGCTATGTAGGTCCCTGCCTTACAAAGTGACTTGGTCTTAGGTAAGTTATGACTCAAGTGGGTAAGCCGTATTGCGGGTTGATCTCAAAAGTGACCAAGTGACCAAGTAGCTGTTCCAAATTGCACACAGGATGGTAAAAGTAGGGGGTAAAGGAGTATATTGATGATACAAATGTCTATCTACAATGTACCGGCTCAAGGAACACGTAGAAAACCCCCATCTCACTCTTCAGCCTCACTGTCCTCTTCAAACAAAGATCTGGGCAATATTCTGAAAAAAACATTAGAACGTGCTCGCAAGAAGAATATCTGACTTACTTGTCATTTCCCCCAGGCCTTTTCCAAAACCGCCGGCAGAGCTGAATCTGCTAGTTCGCTATCGAATATTCCACCATATCGCGATGAGAAATTAGAGTCGTGGGCGGCAATGGGATTCTTCACAGCAGGAGTCTTCGGTGGGTTGCTGGGGTTGGAGAATTTATAGGAAAGATTGACTTGGCTAGCGGAGGGAACAGACAGGAGTCCAGAAGGGAGGGCTGGCTTGGTCTTCTTCGAGGCTAGCCTAATACAGACATGAAAAGGACAGGAGATGGGAGAACGAAACACAAACTAATTTTCAAGCTGTGCTTCTTGGTTGACAAGTTTACGCTTGCTTGTATCCGAAGCCGAGCTCTCGGAAGGGTTTTCGATGATGTGCCAGTGCAAGAGAGTATGTGGGAAGGTGGGCACAGTAAATGCGGCGGTGGGGTCTGATGCAAGTGGAATGAACTCACAGTCACCCCATCTTAACTTGCCCCTGTCCTCCTCTCAATGAACCCTCTGATATTCGCATGTCCATCCAAGCTTCCAAAGAAACACCACTTGACCAGGTTTTGCCATACACGACGCCCAGCTCTGTAGCGTAATTCAGGATGGAGTTGGAGTCCGCTTGGGGGGCGAAAGAGGTGTATAGGTACCCTGTAGATGGCTAGCATTAGGTTTCTGTTTTGGGGAAGGGTGGAAGCGGAGAGGAGAAGGAAGGAAGGGGACAGAGGGAGAGAGAGAGACCAAAAACAAAAGGGAGAAGGAGAGGACGAGTGCAATGAAGAGGAAGAGAGACGGAGATGGGGTTACAGTGAGAAGATGGTGAGGGCGGAGGGCGAGACACTGTATGATCACTGCCACTAGGCGATAATATGCAGTCGGTTAGTATGCAATACCAATTACCATCCATCAATAAGCAGAAGCTGACCTACTTTGTATGGTTTATCAACTAGAAGTCCGCATGAGCAGTGTGTGTACTGGGCTTTGGCGAGGGCAGGTTGGACATGTAGGTATAGTGATGTTGGCAATCATTCGCCAATTCGCCTCGCCGGCCTTTCGCCAGGTGGCAAAGCTGGCTGGCGAAACCAAAATTCTTAAAAAGGGTGGCGAAACCTGGCAAAAGCCAGAAAAGGAAGGTGAAATTTTGGGAAGGACGTGGCGTTTTCTGTAGTGTAGAATACAATTTACTACCCTCCACGTCCCTACAACTCTCATGGCAAGCCAAAATAAGGGTGGAATCCCCAAAGATTCCTTTATCCACATGCACTTCACCGGAGAGAAGGCGACGGAATCAATGGAGATGTCCCCCTTGAACAAGTTTTTGACATTACTGACCTTGATAACATTCACACAGGTGCAACACCCCTCAGTATTGACGATAAAATCACTGAGGCAAGCAATTCTGATGATAAGTGGGATGCTAATTCGTTGATGAGGTCACTAGGTGTAGTAGATAGCTTAAAATCAATAGAAATTCTATATTTACTCATTCGCCAGCTTCGCCAGCATTCGCCAAGTTCCCACGGCATTCGCCTCGCCAGGCCGGCGAGTGGCGAATGCTTTTGGAGGTTTCGCCATCGACACTACTGTACCATTTCGATTGATTCGTCCAGGGGTGTGACCTGTGACCAGATGGACGAAATTTTGACGACGTCCAATGTTGGTGTGACTTGGGACAAGGTCTAAAATTCGGCCAAAGGGGAAGCGAGTGGCAATGCTTGAGAGACAAGCTTAGTAGTTAAAAATGAATGGTCGGTCCAGTCCTTGATGCTTTGGATCGGATCACTCATTGGCGGCGACTCACAATTCAAGCGAAGAGGGAGGACCAAATATTACTACGACCTTCTGGCATTAAGGCTCAGAGGGGTCGTGGGAAATGCCAAAAAACAGCCAACCACCTATATAACTCCAAATATTTCTGGCGACACAATGATTCAGATTCGGATTAAGACTCATCCAGTCAAATTCCTCGAATTTTAGTATGTACAGTAAATACCCTTTTTTAGCCGTTTTTTGGATTCACCAAAAGTCTTCGGCCATAGGGGTTGTGAAGCGGGACAGGTGACCGAATTCGTCCAAACCACAGGCCCCTGTGATGCGTGACGGACGAATCAATCGAAATGGTACAGTATGTAGGTAAGTAAGGTAGCAGAAAAGAACCACCGTTGAATATTTCCATTTCAACTTAGTCACATGTCGTCGGACTTCCAATGCCAGACTTAAGAAAATTCTAAATGTGTGTTTGAGCATTCCACAAGCATTCCAAGTCTCTTGAGCAATTATGACTTGGTGACTTGAACAAGACTTGAGTGACATGAATCCCCACTTAGAGTCACTTGGATTGCACTTGAGTTTGAAGGCTGTACCCCCAAGTGGCAAACTGATTCACACCGGGGAGAACCGGCTATTTGGCCAATGGACACATGAGTAGGCATATGTTGATTGGAGGCATTATTGCTCTCCAATATTCTTCTCATATGCC